>PVJN01054609.1:0-13351 GCA_004026805.1 Lasiurus borealis | reverse complement strand
CCCCCCAGCAAGAGATCTATTTACAAACCAAGGTGGAAATCCCGAGGGAGCGCCTGAAAGGCCGCCACATAAACCAGGGGTGCCTGTGGGCTGAGAGGACAGGAGAGGGGGCCACTCAACTGACCCCAGAGCCCCCAGCTGGTGGCCTGGATGCCTGGTGCCTTGGTAAGGAGCTGTGTCTGCAGGTTCCAAGGCCCTGGCACTTCAGTCAAAAAAAGGGCAAGGAAGGCCAGGGCGGACATGGCGTCTGAGAGAAACTCATTAGAAATCAGAAAATGAGGTCACTGTCCTGTTTGCATATTCAGATGGGAGCATGGTCCTCCCTACTCATTCTCCAGCACGCTTGCAGATATGAAAATAAGAGTTGCTACGGAATACAAATATCTAGGACACATACTTTGCTCTTTCAGTATACATGCTTTGAGGGTTTCTGACGTGGCAAGTTCTGGCCCTCCATGGAGGATTCCAAGATGAGTGTGATAGGGTGCCTACCCTCGGGGAGCTCATCAGAGGGAACTCTATGCCAGGGAACGTGAGCCAGATACAGTAAGCACAGCTCCACACCGTGTCTCCAGTGCTGTGAGCGCACCACGGAGGTGGGCTTCAGTTAGGCGATGTGGCTTTTGAGGGGCCATGAAGGATGAGTAGAGAGTGGACTGGGAGTAAATGGGGAAGAGCCTTTCAGGCAGAGGGCACTCCCCGAGGACAGGCAGAGGCGAGAGAGGCCGGTGGGATGGTGGGAACTCAGGAGTCCACAGACCTTACTTTATTGCACAGTGTGGGGGCAGGGAGAAAGGACCATGCCACACCAAGAAGCATAAAGCTTATCTTTTATAAGCGGTGCCACCTGAGGTTTCTTAAGTGGGCAGGGGTATTAGAAAGGGGTTAAGTCCATTGGCAGGTGGAAAGGCTGGTGGGGAAAGGCGGGTGGCAGGAAAACCATGTTCAAGGAAGATGAGGACTTGGAAGGGGAACGAGTCAAAAGACATTTCAGAGCAGCAATGATTAATAGAAATGTCAGATTACACGTGAGAAGGTTGAAAGAGGAGCAGAGAAATGGCTCGTTTGTGCAATTAGGCAGATGGTGTGAGACCTGTGGGTTCCAGAAAAATGCCATCCATGCAGGGCTTTCCACGTTCACAGAATAAATCGGTCGCCGGCTCTTTCCACCCAGGCACATTCTTAAAGATGTCAACTCAGGAAGAGCCAGTAGGGGGTGCTATAGGCATTCTTTCCCTCCCCTGCCCAACGTGGGTGTTGTAACTTGCCAGTCTGTTCCCATCTGTGGCTGTCTGGCGTTAGTCTCCACAAAAGGCAAACCTGGCCAGCTTGATACAGCCCCTTTATGTAGAAGGATTTTTATATAAACAGACTTTAGCATCCCCCGCCAGTCTCTCTTACATACCCAGTGACTTGGCACCTCATGGGCCTGGGCCAGCTTTTCCCTGCCAGAGTTGCTGAGTGGGGACCTGGAGAATTGGAGGGCTTTTGTAGGCCATCCTGACTGAGGAGGGATCGGGAACAGAAGGTTCGGCAAACTGTTGTGTCCACGTTTTAAATTCACAAAGCTACTCAAAGCTTACACAGGCATGCTTTGCTTTATTGAACCTCACAGGAACTGTGTTTGTTTGTTTGTTTGTTTTTACAAATTGGAGGGTTGTGGCAACCCCACATCAAGCAACACTATCAGTGCCATTTTTCCCAGTAATTCAGATGAAGGTTAGCATTTTTGAGCCATAAAGAATTTTTTAAAGGCCTATACATTGTATTTAGATATAATGCTATTGCACACTTAACAGACTACAGCGTGGTGTAAAAATAACTTATATGCACTGGGAAGCCAAGAAGTTCATGCGATTTGGGTAGTGTTATTCGCTTATTGTGGTGGTAGTATATAGGTATACTGTCTCCCCAAGGTATACCTGCCTGTACAATTGACTTTAGTGTGACCTCTGGACTCCTCGGAGCACGAACCATCGCAGAAATTACTCCCTAGGGAGCCATCAACCCTTGAAGTTATGATTACTCTTATTATATTGCTTTCATTATTACTTTCATCAAGTATTTATAGTGCCTCATCTCCTGCTAGCTCCCTCTTGCCTCCAGGCCTGAAACACTCTTCCCTGTCCCCTGACAGCCCCTGGAGCCTTCCTCACATGGGCTGAGCACCCCTCTTCAAACTCTCAGGGCATCTCTTGCCATTGGATCCACGCTGGACCTCCTGAGTCTTGGCACCATGACCAGTGCATAGTAGGCTTTCAGGAGCTCATTCTTAAGTGATTTTTTTTATGAATGGATCGACGGATGAATGAATGAATGAACGAACGAATGAAAGAATCAACACTACAGGGGAATCAGGCTGCATGGGTCTCTAATAAGGACTGAGCCATGTCCTGGAGGTTCGTTAGGTGACCAGCATCATGGAGGTGTCCCAGGCTGGTAGTGGGGTCAGAAAGAGGCATTCAGACCTAAAGGTATCAGGAGCCTGAAGTCCCAGACATGTGACAGGGTTGTGGAGGGGGAAGGGGGGGGAGGGAGAGGAAACTAGGGCAGGATCCACTTGAGGCCATTACAGTAGCAGAGGGGAGTGATGCAGAGAGCTGGTTAGGAATCACAGCAGGAAGGATAGACACGAGATTCCGTTCAGACACAAAATCCACAGGGTTCAGTGACCAAATGGATGGAGATGACCAAGAAGAAGTACTGCAGAAGTTTATGGCGAGGACTGGGGAAATGGTATCCTCAGCCTCTGGTTTTTATTCTGATGACTGTTACTCTGTTGAATGAGGCAGGAGAGTGAAGCCGAGCGACACCAATGAGAGGAGTGGACAGCCCCCGAGTGTGCGAGTGGCCCATGAGCTCACTGCGGCTCTCCCGAGCCTCCTCTCAGTCTGCTCTCCCCTGCCTGACCTTTACCCCCTGGTTTATAATTTCCTCATTAGTAAGAATCTCGTCTTATTCAACTTGGTATCCACTGCATTCGTTATTCATTTGCCTACGCATTCCACAAATATTTATGGAGCACCTCTTACGGGCAAGGCAGAGTCCAAGGTCTTAGAACCCCATAAATACCGGTACACATTTAATTGATTGTGTCATGACCCAAAGTCAGCATGGAGAAGTTTGGTGGGGAGAGGCAGGGAGGATTGGCAGAGACTTTCACTGGAGAGCATCTGGGAGGAAAGGTGGCGGATTCATCACCCAGGCCTGGGTGGGTGAAAAGGGGAAAAGATCAGATGGAGAAAAGCTGCTGACAGTGTACAAAAACAGGCACAGGGCCTTGCCTGAGAACAGGCGGTTGGCAATGACCGGGCGCCTCATCCAGGAGGGAAGGAAGAAGAACACTGAAATTAGGAGATGCACTGAAAACCGGAAGGTCTGTGGGACATGCTTAGACAAAGAGGCTCTGGGGGGAGAGACTATGATGGGGTGTTCCTCTTGGGCTCCACGGGCACCCAGATGTGCTGTCAGAACTCAGGGAGAACAGTGCTTGGGATCCTCCCATTCCCTGGGCTCAGACTCCCACTCACAATGTCCCTGTGAAACACAGCTTGTTCCCGGCACAAGCCTGTTCCATGTAGGTTTGGCCCGCATTGACTTTTTTGGTAGTGAGCCCTCCGAGGCCTTGCTACCCACCGATGGCCTGCCTCACCGACTGGCAGCAGCATCTCTTCGGAGCTCGTTAGAAATGGAGAATTTCAGAACTAGCTCCAGACCTTACCGAGTCCGAAGCCGCATTTAACAGGATCCTCAGGTGATTCCTTTGCGTGATCTATGGGAGGTGCCGCTGTAGACAAGACAAGCACCTGAGGCTGTGGACTCAGAGCAAAATGGCCAGTGTCTCTCTGGGCCTGTGGTGAAGGGGACGCCTCCGCAGAGCCACCCTTGCTGCCCTCGCGCTGAGCATGAAAAGGAAGACGGTGATCTCTGGTGTGGGAAGGGAAGAGTGTTCCCAGAGGCAGAGCCCTCACCACCCTGTGCCCAGCAGGCTCTTCATCCTCACTCCTTGCCACTCCCCTCTCTCCCTTGGCGTTCCAGGATGCCGAACTGCTACTGGTCACCCACCTGCTGTGTCCTACTTCTGTAGCTTCTCTCCTGCTGTCTAGGACCCCCTTACCTTCCCCTTAGCAGCTCCTTCAAGCCTCAGCCCACGGACCTATTCTTAGGAATCCACCCTGGTCATTCAGGCAGAGTTAAGCACCTGTGCTGTGTGCCCCACTCCTGCATCTCAGCAGGGCAGCCATGCATTGCACTGTGCCAGGTCCCCCACGAAACCTTAATCTCCTCAAAACCAGGTCTCACTTTCTGTATACCTCAGGGTCAGCACAGTGCCAGGCACATAATTGGCACTCAGATGTATGGGATGGGTGATACATGGATGGATATTATCAAACACAAGAAGTGAACTTCAGATGGATGTTGTAAATGTTAATTATCCATATACTTTTCTGGGTTCCTAACTAAACAGAATGCTGTGGGGGGCAAAAATCATATCTTTTTATTTCTACATCTCAGGGACATGGCAGATACCCTATAAACATAGGCTCAACAATTAATGAAAAAAAAATGAATAAAGAACAGTACAGTACTTAAGAGCTTGTAACTCCGGAGCCAAGATGTCAGGCTCAGAATCCTGACACAGTCACTTACTATCTGTGTAATTTGAGCAAGTTACATAACCTTTCTGTACCTCGATTGCCTCTTTTGTAAAATTGTCATTATAATAGAATCTACTTACAGGGTTATTATGCTTCTTCAATGCATTAAATTCATATGAAATTCTTAGAAAAGTGTTGTTGTCACTGTTGGTGTCGGGAAGAGCCTGGATGGATGGAAATTGTGTGTACTGTCTGTATTAATGTTGCTAGAGTCCACCTGAAGGTGAGTTAGCTGATGCCTCAAGAGGCTGAGCCATGAGCGAGGATGAAGACTCATACCTCAATAGAGGCACCAGATAATTAATCTGGGTTCAGGAGCAACCCCACCCACTCCCCATTCATTCAGCCCCTAGCCAGGGAGTGCCCTGTGCCCACTGATCACTCATCCATATTCACTCTCTTTTCCTCCTTTTATGCAGGAAAATGTCTCCCTCATCAAGGAGATTAATGAGCTCCGCAGGGAGCTGAAGTTCACCCGCTCCCAGGTGTATGACCTTGAAGCAGCTCTGAAACCGACCAAGAAATTACAACAACAAGAGGCTCCAGAAACAGGTACTGTCCCCAGTGGCTACAGGAGATGGACATTGGGACAAGCAGACCAATGGCAGCCATGGGCAGGTCACCCTTTGACTTCTAAGGTAGCCTCTCCTAAGTGTCCTCCTGTATCAGGTCACATCCACCCCATGGCCCTCTAGGAGCTTCTCATACCACACACCTGCTCTCTAAAGGATCTGTGAGGACCTACCACATTCAAATATATGCAGGTCCAAAATCCTTAGAGTTAGCCACAGTGTCAGAATCTTTCAGATCTTAGAACAGCGATTTTCAACCCTTTTTTTATCTCATGGCATACAGAAACCACTAAAATTCTTTGGCCCATCAAAAAATATATATTAGTATATTTTGCTGATCTCACAAAAAAAATAGTCTAAGGGAAAAGAGGTCAGTGGCCCTGACTAAATAGTCAGGTATTGCATGTTTTAACAATTCTTGTAGCATATCTGTTGAAAATCGTTGTCTTAGAGCAGTGGTTCTCAACCTGGGGGTCGAATGACCCTTTCACAGGGGTTGCCTAAGACCATCGGAAAATGCAGATATTTACATCACGATGCACAACAGTAGCAAAATTTCATGGTTGGGGGTCACCACTACATGAGGAACTTTATGCAAGGGTCTCGGCCTTAGGAAGGTTGAGAACCACTGTCTTAGAGCATACTGTATATTTCATGGCAGCCCTAGAGAAGTGTTTCTTTTGTGAAACAGCTGAATATTTACACTACACTTCATAATTTTAAAATGCATTTCATTTTTAGAGCTGTGTGCCTCTTAGAACGATGGATAAGGGACAGAAGACCTGAATAATTAAAGACACATAAAAAATCAGAGACTATTTAAAGGGAGAGGGGGAAATGATATTAGAAATTGTAAATGAGTTATGACTGTAATTATATCCTAAAGTTCCTCTGAATTTCTGACAACCAAGGCAAAAAGGAAAACAAGGAAACATGATTATTTACATAGTTTTCACTTATAGGTAAAGGAATTTTCTTTTTCTGGAGGAAGAAACCTTTCTCTGGCACTAAATTGCATGAAAAGCTTATCACATGAGTGCTTATGAAGGGGGTGTTGAATAATATAATTGATAGTCTATAATTGTAGTTTTTCAGACAATTAAAAAAAAACATTCTTCAGGTGTCCATTTCTTACCTGGACAGTCAATAAAAACCAAGAGGGTAAAGCATTTCTGTGGAAAATTTAGCCAAAGTGGTTCAAGTATATTGTGTTCTGGTGGTTTACATTCAGGAATAAAGCTTAGAAACCTTGACAAAACATCCCATTGCTGAGGACCGGTCTTTCAAATATGAGTTTTTTCATGTACTGTGGTTATATAAGATACTATCATTGGAGAAAAGGTAGTGGAAGGATACAAAAGAACTCTCTGTGCTATTTTCACAACTTCTTGTGAGTCTTAAGCTTTATATATATATTTTTTGTTGTCTCCTGTGCCCTTGTCATTAGAGTCGATGAGAAATTAACACAATAATAAACTCAGACATATTCAGAAATTGGAGAAATGTCTAATAAATCCATCCCCCAACTTCAACAAGCATCAATTTCTGTCACTCTTGCTTCATCCATGTTCCTATCCCTCAGTAATTGCCCCCACACCCACCATGGATTATTTTAAACAAAGCAAACATCATAGCACTCATATAATATAGTTTTCTCATGAGAGATATTTATAGTTCATAACAGTTGGAGACATGTATTACCAACTGCCTACTTTCATTATGGACAGCCTAAGTCAAACCTCTTATTTTGAACATGGGCCAACCAAGACAAGTTAACTCAAAATTTACACCCTCTACTGTAGGTTGTTTAAGTAGGTATGTTTAAGGAAATGACCATTTTGGTTGGCTTTTAATAATTTTTTATCCAAACAGGAGAGGTTGTCATCTCCAAACCACCAACTGCACTGAAATTCAGGTCAGACTGCACTGAACCCCAGTTTCAGGCGAGACCCTGGGACCCAGACTCATATGGGTTCCTGGAGAACACAGAAACTCAGGGGAGTCAGAAAGGCAGAGATCTGGAGGCGCTGGAGCATGACTGTGCACAGAGAAGGCTGCAGCAATTACCAAGGGACACTGAGACCCAGGGGCTGAAGGGAAGCCAAGGCTGTCTGCTCAGCCTGAGACTCCACCCCATCTAAGCCTAGCAAAGAGGCTTTTGCAATCTTGCAAGTCCTAAGGCGGAGTCCAGCACAGAAGTTCTACCAGCATAGACACAGCTGATCCTCACAACCAATTGGCTTGGAGGTCAATTCCCCCCAGTGATACCAACAACAATCAAAACTTAACTGCAACAAGGCTGTATACACAGTCCACAAAGGGGTGCACCAAGACAGTCCACCTCAGGTAACTGGGTAGGTGGAGCTACTGGGCCATATAGGACACCTAGCACACAAAGTTACTCTACCAGCTCAGGGAAGCAGCAAAAATGTGAAGACAAAGGAACAGATCACAAAGGAAAGAAATGGAGGAAAACAAATGACTGAATATAGAGTTCAAAACCATGGTTATAAGGTTTTTTTTTTCAAGAATTTTCTAGGAAACATGGATAAATTTAGCAAGACCTAAGAGGAGATGACATAGGACCAACTAGAAATTAAACATACAGTAACTGAGATAAAAAATAATATACAGAGATCCAACAGCAGACTAGAGTAACGTAAGAATCAAGTCAAAGATTTGAAATACAAAGAACCAGAAAACACTCAACTGGAAAAGAAAAAAGAATCCAAAAATGTGAAGATAGTGTAACGAGCCTCTAGGACAACTTCAAGCATACCAACATCAGAATTATGGGGGTGCCAGAAGAAGAGAGAGAGGAAGATACTAAAAATCTATTTGAAGAAATAATGACAGAAAACTTCCCTCACCTGATGAAAGAAATAGACTTATAAGTCCAGGAAGTGCACAAGGAATCCAATGAGAATCATACCACGACACATCATAATTAAAATGCCAAGAGCAAAAGAGAAAGAGAGGATATTAAAAGCAGTAAGAGAAAAACAGTTAATTACCTACAAGGCAGTACCCATATGATTGTCAGCTGATTTCTCAATAGAAACTATGAAGGTTAGACGGGAGTGTCAAGAAATATTCAAAGTGATGAATAGCAAGAACCACAACCAAGATTACTCTACCCAGCAAAGCTATCATTCAGAATTGAAGGGCAGGAGAATCCAAGATGGTGGCATAGGTAAACACCTACACTGCTGCCTCGCACAACAATTTCAGAACTACAACTAAAAGACCGAACGGACATCATCCAGAATTGAAGGTCAGATAAAGAGCTTCACAGATAAGAAAAAGCTAAAGGAGTTCAACAACACCAAACCAGTATTGTATGAAATGCTGAAAGGTTTTCTTTAAGAAGAGGAAGAAGAAGAAAAAGGTAAAGATAAAAATTATGAACAACAAATACATATCTATCAACAAGTGAATCTAAAAATCAAGTGAATAAAAAATCTGATGAACAGAATAAACTGGTGAATATAATAGAATCAGGGGCATTGAAAGGGAGTGGACTGACAATTCTCTCTCAAAGGGGTGAGGGGGTGCAAGGAGAGACTGGACAAAAATCATACACCTATGGATGAGGACAGTGTGGGGGAGGTAAGGGCAGAGGGTGGGGTGGGAGCCTGGTGGAGGGTAGCTATGGGGAGAAAAAAGAACAACAATTGAAATAATTTGAACAATAAATAAAAAAAATATATATCCTCAGGTAAGGGTTGAAAAAAACTGAAAAACCTTCAACAGAGCCATCATCATTAAATGTAAACCTTCCAAAGAAAATAAGGGGAGATTTCATGCAAAGGCTCAAAAATTCCAATCGCAAAATATAAAATCAACACACAAAAATCAGTTGCACTTCTATACACTAAAAAAACATAACTTTTTTCTTTTTTCTATTTTTAAAAAATAATTCACTGCCAGCCCAGTTCTTCTATCATTGTAACTTTTTTTTAAAAATAAATCTTTACTGTTGAAAATATTACATATATCCCCCTTTTTCCCTATTGACCCCTTCCAGTCCCCCCGTACCCTCTCACCACAGGCTTTCAGCACTCTGTTCTCTGTGTCCATGGGTTAGGCATATATGCATACAAGGTCTCTGGTTGTTTATCTCCCCCACCTTCCCTCTGAGATTCTGCACTCTGTTCCATGCTTCCATGTCTTTGGATCAATTCCACTCATCAGCTTATTTTGTTATGTTGATTCCACATTTGTGCCATCATGTGATACTTGTCTTTCTCTGACTGACTTATTTCACTTATCATGGTACTTCCAGGTCCCTCCATGCTGTCTCAAATGGTCAGAGATTCTTCTTTTTTACTGCTGCATAGTATTCCACAGTATAAATCCACTCATCTCCTGGTGGGCACTTGAGCTGTTTCCAGATCTTAGCCATTGTAAATTGTGCTGCTATGAACATAGAGATGCATATATTCTTTCTGATTGGTGCTTCGGGTTTCTTAGGATTATATTCCTAGAAGTGGGATCAAAAGGTCAAATGGCAGGTTCATATTTAATTTTTTGAGGAAACTCCACAGTATTTTCCACAGTGGCTGCACCAGTCGGCATTCCCACCAGCAGTGCACTAGGGTTCCCTTTTCTCCACATCCTCACCAGCACATGTCATTTGTTGATTTGTTGATGGTAGCCATTCTGACAGGTGTGAGATGGTACCTCATCATGTTTTGATTTGCATCTCTCTGATGATTAGTGACTTTGAGCATTTTTTTCATATGTTTCTTGGCCATCTGTATATCCTCTTTGGAGAAGTGTCTATTTAGATCCTTTGCCCATTTTTTAATTGGAATGTTTGTCTTCCTTCTGTTAAGTTGTATGAGTTCCTTATATATTTTGGATATTAACCTTTTATCAGATGTATCATTGCCAAATATGTTCTCCCATACAGTGGACTCTCTTTTCCTCTTGTTGATGGTTTCTTTTGCTGTGCAGAGCTTTTTATTTTGATATAGTCCTATTTGTTCATTTTCTCCTTAATTTCCTTTGCCTTAGGTCTTAGGTGACCCTGCTCGCAGATCTCAACTGTGGCTCTCGACCCACAGGTTGAGAACCACTGCTGTATAGTCTAAGATCATTGGAAAACACAGATATTGACATTACGATTCATAACAATAGCAAAATTACAGTTATGTTGTAGCAACAAAAATAATTTTATGGTTGGGGGTCACCACAACATGAAAGAATTGTATTAAAGGGTCGCAGCATTAGAAAGGTTGAGAACCACTGCTTAGGAGATGTATCTGTAAACATAATGCTATGAGAGATGTCTGAGATTTTGCTGCTTATGGTTTCTTCTAGTGTTTTTATTGTTTCACAACTTACTAGTACATGTAAGTCTTTTATCCATTTTGGGTTTATTCTTATATATGGTGTAAGCTGGTAGTACAGTTTGTTGTTGTTGTTTGCATGTATCTGTCAAATTTTCCCAACACCATTTATTGAAGAGGCTCCCTTGACTCCATTATACGCTCTTGCCTCCTTTGTCAAATATTAATTGAACTTAATGGCTTGGGTCTATTTCTGGGTTCTCTGTTCTGTTCCATTGATCTATATGTCTGTTCTTCTGCCAGTTCCGGGGCTGTTTTGATTACAGTGGCTTTGAAGTGTAAGAGGAAAGTACTTTCCCTTTTTATTTTTTTTTAAGTACTTTTCAATGTAAATGTCTTTTGCCTCCTTGGTTAAGTCTATTGCAAAGTATTTTATTCTCTTTGATACTGTTGTAAGTTGATCTAACTGGACAGAAAAGGGAGTGAATGTAAAAAAATGCCATTTGGTAGGTAAGAAATAGAGTTGTCCAGGACAAAGAGGTCCAGACTGAGTCAAAGAACAGTAAGAGAGGTCATGATGGAGAATGAAGACCTCATGTGTGCTAAGGGAGGGGAAAGTACAGGGATGGGTGCTAACACATGGTGGAAGCCAAGAACATTCCTGCTGAGGGCCCAGCCTGTGAGGCGAGGTAATGGATAAGCCCTCGACCCCGATGGACACCAGCGTTGCCCAGGATGACGGCAGCATCTGAGGATGACTGGGGATGGGAGAGTTAAGGGAAAGTCCTCAAGGAACATGAATGAGTGGCCATACTAGGCGGGGTAGAGAGGGGACTGTCTCCAGACACAGGGGTTTTACCTGAGGAGGTTTAGAAGCCAACCAAAGTCAACAGGAGAGCACCACCCTTACTGGGTGGGGAATGGAAGAATGAGCGGCCTGCCCGGGGGGATGGGAGGGCCTCAAGGCCAGCAGCCTGGGGCTCAGGAGAGGTGCTGGGCTGAGGTCACGCTCAGCATTTGACTCTCACTCTCAAGGGTGCCTCTCCACTTCTCCATCTTGTACCCCTAGCATCTGGGACGGAGTAGGTGCTCACTAAAACTTGGAGGAGGCAGGGAGGGGGGAAGGGAGGGTATGCTGCAGTCCAGTGACAGGCCCGCATTCGTCCTTACAGGGCCCAGCGAGGTCACACACCGCGTCGCTCCCACCATGAGACTGAACGAGCAAGAAGAAACGGGGAGAATTATTGAGATGCAACGCCTAGAGATCAAACGCCTCAGAGAGCAGATCCAAGAACAGGAGCAGGTCCCGGGGCTCCACACCATCGGTGGAGTGCGGCTCCCTTCCCTGGGAACGAGGCTTCATTCTTTCGCCAGGGCGGACACTGAGGTGCCCAATAAGTGACTGCCTCTGGTGAGCCGCCTCCAGCCACACTAGAGGAAGCACTGCGCATTGGTCCCCCATCGGTCCCCAGGCCGACTCCGGGCTGCAGTCCCCGAGGCACTCACCCGCACCAGCCTTCCTCCTGCCCTGGGGAATCTGAGACTTGGTTAGAATAAAGGTGTTTGCCCACAACCGTGTCCAGCTCTTTGCTTAGCCGAGGAACTGGAGAAGGAAGAAAGGAAAGGGGGGACTCTGAGGACTGGAGGTGTCTCCGGCTCATCCAAAGCCACCTCTCCCTGTGGAAATGACACTGAACTTGGAGCTGGTTCCTGCCACCACGTTCCTCTCTGGGCCCCACAGATGGGCTGCCAGCTCCCACTTTTAAGTATCACTGCTCGCGTGTCTGACCTGGCTCTCCCCTCTGCCAGCCAGAACAGGACCCGACACAGCCTCCTTCGTCTGTTCTCCTTTATGAAACCCAAGGAGGTTTTCTGAGGATTTGTGTAAAGATCAGAGTAAAAGAGAGAACCTGGCCAAGTTCCCGCAAGTGTCCCTTATCTGCCGACCCTGTTGTTAGAAGCAGAGCCCACCCTTATTTCTCTCACCTCCAGGCCACTCTAGACTTGTTCCCCAAGGTCCTATCCCCCTTGCCATTCTGGGGGACACCTCTTCCTCTGGGACCCATAGTGGGTACCTAGGCACACACCCCAGATAAGGACGTTTTTATGCACTAAAGAGCAAAGCAGTATGCCCAGACGGCCCTGTCCTCCCACCTGCGGAGGCCAGGCACCCTTCTAACACCCTGCTGGTCCCCAGGGCATCTCCCCAGCTTCCTCCATCTGCTCTGAGCACTGCTCTCAGGTTAGTTTCCCCACTGAGCGCCGAGGAATGGCTGTCACACCTGGCAAGTCTCTCCCGAGGGCTGGGAAGAGCAGAAAGAAGGCACAGGGCAAAGGCTGTAAAGCACAGTGTACATGGGACTCTCTCTCCTTGGCAATTCCCCACCCCCACCCAGCCCACACCTGCCACGGTGGCCAGCTTATCCCCTCCAGACCAGGCCCGGGAAGCAGGACCACATTCAGACACCCTGAGAGATTCACCAGCTAGGACCACAGACAGCCACACTGGGTAGACGGGCTCTCTGCGAGTCGGACTTCTCCATTCATGGCCAGCCTTGCCTTGACCCTTGTAGAGGAAACGGACTCAAAATGAGTTTGAGAAGGTCAGCAGGGCCAGAAGGTGCAGGGCGGTGAAGGCACATACAGAGGCCAGTGCTGAGCCACCGAGAGTCCCTCCCCACCACCTCCCAATTCTCTTGGCACACTGGCCTCCTTCCAATTCCTCCAAAAGGCCAAGTTCTTCCCTGCCTCCAGGTCTTTCCACACCTCACTCTGTGAACTTGCACACTTCCTCCAGATGATAACTGAAGTGTCCAGGGACTGTCCC
>PVJN01054608.1:0-13351 GCA_004026805.1 Lasiurus borealis | reverse complement strand
CCTTGTAAGCCAGAACAAGTTCATTATATTTCATTATATTATTGGTCTATTCAAACACCTAACCGTCATTGGTCGCCTCCTGCCCTGGCGGAATAGAGAGGAGGCGGGGCGGGGGCGGGGATCCAACCCCGAGGCCTGCCGGGAGTTGTAGTTTCTCGTTTTCGTTAACCCTTCGGACTCCACCGCTTTTTAGGTTCAAGTCAGACACCGGCAGCCTGCGCTCAAATTTGTTCTGATGTATAAAATCTCAAAATTAAAAAAAAATCTGTCGAATTTAAAAGTCACTCTCCAAAATGCAAGATTTCGTTTTCGGTCTACAGAAAAATACCTAGGAAGGAAGGTATAGAGTGGCAACCGAGAAATACTATTAAATTGCTATGAAAGTTAGTTCACAGTCTGCGTTTTTCAGATGGTCACACAGCTTAGCGGTAGGTTATTTATACCTCATTCCTACCGGCTTCCCAAAGAGCCCACAGTTTGCCTCTCTGGTCTGAATCAGGGAACAAAAATCTGTCTGACATTGTACCTGGCTGAGCTGTCCTCCTCAGTGGTAGAAATAACCATAATTATGCTTGCCCTGCCTGCCTCACGGCAACAGGTAGGAGAATACTGTAAACTGAAAGCATGATTTTTTTTTCTGTATTCTTTTTCTATGCTGGGTTTTTCTAAGGGTTATTTTCTCTATTGCTCCTCCCGGCATCCTTTCCACGGAGGTGCTCCATCTCTCTTCTCTTTCATTAAGTTCGACCCACAAGTTTCAATTTCTCACCGGTTCTCTCCTGCCCTAGAGCCTTTGCAGGTGTTGCTTGTTCTGGGTGGTCAATCTTCACTCAATTATATTTCAGATTTCAGCTTCCGTGTTACTGGTCCAGGTGCCTTCCATGGCCCCCACTGTATATATAAATCGCTTCCCCCACGGAACTTTCATATAGCACTCTGTTCTTCCTTCATAGCTCTTATCACCCGTTTCAATTACATGATTGTTTGTGTGAACATTTGTTTCATGGGAAGTTTCCCAACTGGACTTCCTGCCACCGGTGGGCAGAGACTACATCTGTTTTGCTCTCTGGCACAGAGTGGCCTTTCAGATCGTTGTCTTTTAAACAAATTTTGGGCGGGGGGTGGGGAGCTTTTTTTACTTCTCAATTACAGTTGACATGCAATATTATTTTATATATTAGTTTTGAAGTGTACAGCACAGTGTTTAGATAATTATGTAATTTATGAAGTGATTCCACCCAATAATTTTGGTAACCACCTGGTACCATACATAGTTATTATACTATTATTGACTGTATTCCCTATGCTGTACTGTACATCCCCGTGATCTTTTGAATAAATTAACAAACAAGTCCTCGGAGTATTTATAGTATCCCAACCAAAAACTGAATCACGTGTTCTAATAGATTATTTCAATTAATGAGAATTCATATTAAAAACTGAAAATGTAGTAAAACTGCATTTAGTTTCATGTTTAACAAATTGTTTTTATTGAGCAAATGCATGAAAAGAAACACAGAATTCAGCAAACATGTACTAGTGGAATTTTTTGCTGAACCCCAAACAACCATGGAAAATTCAGCCTCGTAATTTACATATATGTAAATTACACACACACACACACACACACACACACACACACACACACACACAGGAGGGAACCAAAATCTCAAAGTCTATCCTTTCTTCGAAGTATGGACAAAGTTTTTCCTATTCTATAATACCCAGCCCATCAATTGATTGACTGATTGAATAAAACTGATGCTTTCACACAGAGGAAATATTCAAAACTTTTAAAGTAACACCGCTGTAACTAGTGGGAGACCATCACACAACTATATTTCTGGTTCATCTGTTTTGATGACATTTTTACATAAAGTACCTTTAATGTTTGGGGAAACACGGCAAGTATTTAAGAGCATGGACGCTGGAGTTAGTTAGCCTAGGTTCAAATCCTGGCTCCATCGCTTCTGGCAGTGTGACCCCAGGCAAGTTACTTAACTTTTTTTTAGTAAATGGGTTTGATGGCAGGGGGAGGGGAGGAAAGGGGACTTGTCGTACCACTTATTTACGCATCATTGCCTGCTTCTTGTGTGTGCCCTGACCAGAGGTTGAACCCGAAACCTTGGCATATTGAGACGATGCCCTAACCAACTGAGCTACCCAACCAGGGTTACTTTCTAATTTCATTTCCTTTTCTGTAAAATGAGGTAATACTATTTATTGAACAGATACTGTGAAGATTAAATGAGAGGATCTCTGAAAAGCTGTGTCGCAGCACAGTGTCTGGTACATACCAAGACTAGATAAATGTTCACGTGATATAATAAATACCAAGGATGCTAAACTCCCTTCTCAGACAATACTTCTATCTCCATTGCTGGGTGATAAGGACCACCCATTATACTTGTAATTGCCGTTTAATGAATGACTCTGGAGAGGGGGGTGTTTCTCCTCAGAACCAACTGTTCTGCTGTGATTTCTGATTAAAAGCAAGCATCCCTGCTGCGTGCTCTAAAGTGACACACACACACTCCAGCTGCCAGACCTGCGAGGGTGCCACGGCTCCCTGAAATCATCCTCACTCCACGCAGGTACTATTTAGGAGCCTGCAATAAGCAGGGTTATACAGAGGAATCGTAAACGTTTAGAAAGTCATCTTGTTTCCAACAAACCGGCTGACGGGAGGGCACAGAAAAGTAGCCCCAGCCCTCAAAGAGTTTGTAATATATTCTCGGAGACAAAACAAATGCACATAAGCCACCTACAGCAGGAGACAGAATTGTGGAGGCTAAATATCAAAGTGGAGAGCAGACCCCTGGGGATTCAGAAGCCTGGAGAAGGGAAGAAAGGCCCCGGGCTCACAGGGATGGTTTATGAGCCAGGGCGTGGACCTGAGTCAGCCACAAAGATTACTGCAAATCCATCCACCTTCCCCAGCAGACTTCAAGCTTTGGGGGCAGTAGTAGTGTTCTCCTCATTTTGTTGCCAGGCCCTAACCTCAGTGGAGTGGGGAAAGGAAGGGAGGAAGTTGGCAGAGACATAGAAGAAGAAACAAGTTAACAAAGAAAGGCAGAGAAGAAGGATGCATGACCTGCACCCCAACATCGCCCTTTCCACACCCCGGTCTGTAACTGCACCCCCCAACAATGCAAGTGACTTGCAGTCCCCATGAAACTTTCTGTTTTCCTTTTTTTTTTCCTGTTTTCTCTGCTTAAAACAGTATTTTTATTTTATTGATTTTTTTACAGAGAGGAAGGGAGAAGGATAGAGAGTTAGAAACAACAATGAGAGAGAAACATCTATCAGCTGCCTCTTGCACACTCCTTACTGGGGATATGCCCGCAACCAAGGTACATGCCCTTGACCAGAACCAAACCTGGGACCCTTCAGTCCACAGGCTGACGCTTTATCTGCTGACCCAAACCGGTTAGGGCTAAAACAGTGTATTTTGATGCCGACATCAAAATAAAAAAGTAGCCCTAGCTGGTTTGGCTCAGTGGATAGAGCATCGGCCTGCGAACTGAAAGGTCTTGGGTTCCATTTCGGTCAAGGGCATGTACCTTGGTTGCGGGCACATCCCCAGTAGGGGGCGTGCAGGAGGCAGCTGATCACTGTTTCTCTCTCATTGATGTTTCTAATTTTCTGTCCCTCTCCCTTCCTCTCTGTAAAAAAATCAATAAAATATATATTTTTTAAAATAAAATTAAATAAATAAATAAATAAATAAAAGTAGCATGGGCACAGTGAACATTTCTGAACCTTGAGATTGATTAGGGATGTGTGAGGGTACCTTTTAAAAAAAAAAGGACTAAAATTTTAACCATTCTTTATCTTGTCAAATGGTCAATAGTCCCACCAAAATATCACTTGCTCATAAGTAATATAGACTTCCCCCTTTTCTTTGCCAGCAACTTCTATTTGCCATGTTAGTCTTTGAAAGCATCACTTTAATGGCTTTCTCATCATCTGTTAATATTTAGCTCTTCTCTGTTTATATCGTTTAATTACACAAGTAACACATGAAGACATTTTCCTTGTAAAAAAATTTCAAATACAGGCAAAATGAGGCTACCACCCCTACATTCTCGTTCCTCCTCTATGATGCCACTATTTTCAGTTTGATATGTGCCTTTCCAGATCATTGTTCTATACCATGCATTTATGTAACAAATATTTATTGAATTCCTACTCTGCACCAGGCACTGTTCTAAGCCTGGAGACATGAGGCATACACAGAGCAAAGTCCCCCTCTGGTGGCATCTCTTGTGACATTACATTCTAATGGTAACATATACATAAGGAAGTGCATTACTTTGCTTTTATTTTTAGGTAAGTGATATACTATACATATTATCCTTATATGTGGGTCTTATATGAGATCTTTCTATGTCAGAACACAGATAGCCATTGTACTTTTGAACTGCTGGGTAATATTCCACATTAGAGATATTCCCTGGTTTCTTTCTTTTTTATTAATGTACTACAAGTGTACATATCTTCCTATTGCCCCCCCATGCATGCCCTAACCTCCCAGTATCTTGTGTCCATTGGTTGTGCTTATATGCATGCATACAAGTCCTTCCGTTGATCTCTTATCTACCCCACCTCTCCCTAACCTTTCCGCTGTAATTTGACAGCCTGTTTGATGCTTTACTGTCTCTGTATCTGTTCATCAGTATATAATGTTCTTTATTTTCCATAAAGGAGTGAGATCACGTGGTATTTCACTGGTTTATTTCCTCCATCTCCACCAGCTGCACATTTAGGTTTATGTCACTCTGGGTGGCAAGCACTGGGAACTGACTTTGGCTAGCTAACAGAAACTGGACTTGTTGAAAAGATAGTAGGCTGAAGAGCCGGCAGCAAGAAAGGGGGTTAGAGAACCAGGATCCCAGTCAAGGTCATACCATTCATTGTCACCCCTCTGCTGATTTCCCTTCTGTCCTTGGGCCTCGGTGTCACACCCTGAAGAGACAGCATCATGGGTGAGAACATCTGATTGGCTGGGCCTAGATAGGGTGCCTTCCCCTTTTTGCCAGGAGGAAAGCCCTGTCTCACACCAAAGTGGGAAATTACCCCCCAAAGTGTGCTAATTAAAGGACAAATGTATAGAACAAATCATTCCTAATTTTTTGCTTCCTGAGGCACAGCTTAACCCTTCAGTCTCTTTCAGATACACCAAAAACTAACGTCTACATTATCCCATTGGCCCCAAAAAAGAAAGCTGTCGCCAAAACCGGTTTGACTCTGGATAGAGCAGAGTGTCGGCCTGCGGACTAAAGGGTCCCAGGTTCGATTCTGGTCAAGGGCATGTAACTTGGTTGCAGGCACATCCCCAGTGGGAGGTGTGCAGGAGGAGCTGATCGATGTTTCTAACTCTCTATCCCTCTCCCTTGCTCTCTGTGGAAAATCAATAAGATATATTTTTAAAAGATAATAAAAAAGAAAACTGTCTTTTGCTTTGGTGTGGAATTATCTTCAAGATTGGCCATACCCCCTAGCTGGTTTGGCTCAGTGGGTAAAGCGTCAGCCTATAGACTGAAGGGTTCAATTCCGGTTAAGAGCACCTGCCCAGGTTGCTGGCTTGATCCCCAGTAAGGAGGGTGCAGAAGGCAGCCAATCAATTATTCTCTCCTATCATTGATGTTTCTATCTCACTCTCCCTCTCCCTTCCTCTCTGAAATCAATTTAAAAAAAAATTAGCTGAAACCAGTTTGGCTCAGTGGATAGACTGTCGACCTGTGGACTGAAGCAAGAACCTAACAGAAGCAAGGACCAAATTCTCTGAAAACCCAGAGGTACTTCAAGCAGCCAGGCCTGGCACAAGTGCTGCTCTGGGGGGACTGAGGCCTGTGCAAGTGCTGGTCTTGGGGGTCTGAGGTCCTCAGTCTGAGAGGGAGAGTGGGAAGGACTGCAAACCCACCGAAGCGTTTAGAATTGGAATCTCTCTGTTCCTCTAATCAGAAACACCCCAGATTGCCGAAACCAGTTTGGCTCAGTGGATAGAGCGTCGCCTGCAGACTCAAAGGTCCCAGGTTCAATTCCAGTCAAGGGCACGTATCTTGGTTGTGGGCACATCCCCAGTAGGGGGCGTGCAGGAGGCAGCTGATCAATATCTCTTTCTCATTGATGTTTCTGACTATCGCTCTCCCTTCCTCTCTGTAAAAAATCAATAAAATATATTAATTTAAAAAAAGAAAAAGAAAAGAAACACCCCAGATCTCAGGTCGGGAGGCCCCAGGTGCTGATAAATTTCAAAGCAGTAACATATTCGTGATGCTCAGGAATGAGCAGTCCATAATGAACTCGCTATGTTGAGTGTTATCTTCTTGGCCATGTGAGCTAAAGCCTGGATGGACCTCTATTTCTTTCTGCCACTATAACCCATTCACAGAGAGTGTTTTGGTATGGAAAGAAAGGTTACACATAAGTCTCTATAGCTACTGGGACATAGTGTGAAAGTCAGGAAAGGCCCCGAGCTTCCCCCGTACCTACCTCTGTATTTCTACACAGCGGCCATCAGAGTCAGCTTCAGAGAGTCATCTATTCAAACTCAGAAAGTAAAGGAAATTGTCCTTCAGCCTCTGGTAGGCCTCTAGTCATCCCCATCCACAGAATCAATGGTCTTTCAAAGATGTAAGGAGTGCCAAAACTGGTTTGGCTCAGTGGATAGACCGTCGGCCTGCGGACTGAAAGGTCCCAGATTCGATTCCAGTCAAGGGCATGTATCCTGGTTTCGGGCACATCCCCAGTAGGGGGTGTGCAGGAGGCCACTGATTGATGTCTCTCTCATTGATGTTTCTAACTCTCTATCCCTCTCCCTTCCTCTCTGTAAAAAATCAATAAAATATATTAATAAAAAAAAAAAAGTAAGTAGTGCCCTAGACAGTTTTGCTCAATGGATAGAGCATCAGCCTGAGTTTGATTCCAGTCAAGGGTACATACTTTGTTGCAGACTCAATCCCAGGTCCTGGTCAGGGTTCATGTGGAAGGCAACCAATCGATGTGTCTCTCTCTCATCTATGTTTCTCTCTGTGTGTCTCTCCCTTCCCCTCCTATTCTCTCTAAAAACAATGGAAAGGTATCCTCGAGTGAATATTAACAACCACCACAACAAAGAATTGTTGGAAGTGAGAGCTGCTTTGCTCATTCATTCACACTTCCCTGTGAATTAAATCCAAGGGTACTGTCTTCTGGAATATGGATTTAAAGGACTACTTCTGATTGTGAAATAAACAGCTTGTCACCCAGTTAAAATAATTTCACACAGTCCTTTATATTGGGAAACTTGAAAACCTTCTGGGGACTCAACAATTGTGTCTCAGGTTACTGTTTTACATCTTCTGCATGTCTGGATTTGTTGGCATGATTTTTTTATTATTATTACAATTTTGGCTTCTCCCACTAAACTATAGGCTTCGTGGGTTAAGGAATATATTTGGTTTTGCTTAACTATTTGTTGAATTAATAAAGGAACAAATGAATCAAATAAATCAAAGAATAAGTGAAAAAATGCAGTTACATGGCTCTTATAAAAAACTATATCCTGCCGAAACCGGTTTGGCTCAGTGGATAGAGCGTTGGCCTGGGGACTGAAGGGCCCCAGGTTTAATTCCAGTCAAGGGCATGTATCTTGGTTGCGGGCACATCCCCAGTGGGAAATGTGCAGGAGGCAGCTGATCGATGTCTCTCTCATCAATGTTTCTGACTCTCTATCCCTCTTCCTTCCTCTCTGTAAAAAAATCAATAAAAATATTTAAAAAACAAACAAACTATATCCTGCCCACCGGGTGTGGCTCAGTGGTTGAGCAAGGACCTAGGAACCAGGAAGTTGCAGTTCAATTCCCAGTCAGGGCACATTCCAGGTTGTGGGCTCAATCCCAGTAGAGGATGTGCAGGAGGCAGCCAATCAATAAATCTCTTTAATCATTGATATTTCTATCACTCTCTCCCTCTCCCTTTCTTTCTTTGAAATCAATAAAAACATCTTAAAAAATATATATGTAATACAATATATATATATATAATCCTGCCTCTATAGGATTTTGTTTTAAGGCATCCCGCATCTCTTTAGGGATCCGCTGCTCCCCTTTTCTGAGTCTGTGTGTTTTGGGTGGGACTTACCCTCTCTCTGGCTATAGGAGTGGGCAAACAACACGGGACTGGCCCATCAGAGGACCCTCTGGAAGCAAGGATCTTACAGTCTAAACCAGTCCGAGTAAAACTATAGAAAGGAAGCATGCAGTAAGAGCCCCACCAGGGAGACTGAATGGGGTGGAAGGGCAGAAAACAAGAGAAACCTCTGCCTCCTGCGAAAAGCAGACAATTTCATGGAGGAGGTTTGTCGCCGGACTAAGATTTTGATGGGTGGAGACCTTCTCTGCACAGAGAACAGGACCAAACAGGGGGAGACAGGAGCATGTAAGATGTGTCTGGGAGCTGGCGAAGGCCCCATCGCACAGGAGCAAAGGGCTGCTGTGGGGGTGGAGGGCGAGATAAGGTTGGAAGAATGGGCCGGGGCCAGGTTCCTGAGCATTCTGGCTACTTGTGTTAAGGAGCTGAGGGTTTCACTCGCGAGGCAATGTGGACCTGTTCAGAGTGGGGGTGGGAGGTAACCTGAGCAGGGTTGGGAGTTAGGAAGCTGATCTGCCAGAAGAGTGCATTAAAGGGAAAGAGGCAAGGGCCCGCCAGACACAAATTGCATGAGCCCAGCCAAGGAAACATGAAGGGCATTGGCAATGGGACCAGAAATAGGGCATGACTACTGGCAGAGGCGCTGAAAGAAAGAATCAACAGGCCTTGGGGAATAAGAACCGGGCAGAACTCAAAGAGCAGACGGCAAAGCCTGGTGACAGCATCAGGGTGGAGTTTTGAGAAGGGCAGGTTTTGACATCCACCAAAGCTGGACTTGAATCCTGGCCCTGGCACGGGTAATTTGTGTAATTGTGGGCAAGTTTTCTCATCTCTGTGCCTTGGTTTTCTTATCCATGTAAGGGGGTAATAACTCAGAGTTTTTTGGAAAACTAAGGGAAGTAATACCTATATAGCACTTTTCAGGGTACCAAGCATAGAGTTAAATATTCAGTGTAGTTAATTTGGTATAAGTTTTTGGGAGGGATTATGCAAATGTTCTGAAATTATATTATGGTGATGGTAAACATACTAAAAACTGTTAAATTGTATATTTTAAATGAATGAATTTTATAGAATGTAAATTATATCTCAACGAAATAGTTTTTTTAAATATAATTAATATGTGGTAGGTTCTATTATCAATTGCTTCACTTTCTGATCTGAATATTTTCCATAGGCCTGACTGGCATCACTGCTCTCCAAACTATCATTGTGGATTTTCTGATTATATTAGCATTTTCTTTTCAAAGTTCCTGGTTGGCATAAACAAAGATAGAGTGTTATTTCTAGAGCTCCAGCTGGTTTGGCTCCGTGGATAGAGGGTCAATCCACAGACAAGGATTCCAGTCAAAGGCACATACCTCGGTTGCAGGCTCAATCCTGGACCTGGGTTAGGGTACGTGCAGGAGGCAACCAATCAATGTGTCTCTTTCACATTGATGTTTCTCTCTGTGTCTCTCCCCCTCCCTTCCACTCTCTCTAAAAATCAATGGAATGAATATCCTCAGGTGAAGATTAACAATAACAAATGCCTTTTTTTAAAAGAGCCTAGAGGCCAAAACTGGTTTGGCTCAGTGGATAGAGCGTCAGCCTACAGACTGAAAGGTCCCAGATTCAATTCCAGTCAAGGGCATGTACCTTGGTTGCGGGCACATCCCCAGTAGGGAGTGTGCAGGAGGCAGCTGATCTATGTTTCTTTCTCATGGATGTTTATAGCTATCTCTCTCCCTTCCTCTCTGTGAAAAATCAACCAAATATATATTTTTTTAAAAAAATAATAAAAAGAGCCTAGAAGTCGGCAGTCTAGGGCTATCTATGTGTCTTCTGACATCATTTGAAATCCACTGCTCTTAGTTCAATACGGCTTCTAGAGCTCTAAGAATCACATCTACGTTCCTGGCAACAAGATGACATTAAAAGAGGAGAGCTTGTCCCCCTTACTAATAGAGAGACTTTCAACAATACTACGTATACAACACTTCCCACTTACGTTTTACTGGCCAGAACTTAATATCACATGGCCCCACCTAGCTGCAAGAGAAGCTGAGAATTGTGGTCCTATGGCTCTCAAGCTGCTATAACTTAGGGTTTATTGACTGGAAATTGGCAAGCAAACAGCAACCTCTGTTATAGCTACTCTTTAACAAAGGGAAGCTGAATACCTGGGGTGTACACCTAAAACTAATATAATATTGTATGTCAACTATAATTGGGGGAAAATTGTGTTATTTTAAAGGGAGGAAGAATACAAAAAATATGTAAATGCATAAAATATCTTTGAAAAGAATACACAGGAAATGATGGTATAGTTAGTTTGCTTCCAGAGAGGGACCCTCGTTGGCTAGGGACAGAGATACGGAAGGACTTTCATTATTATTCATTTTGACCTTTAGAATTTTGAACCATTGGGCTGTGTGTCTAGTCAAATAAATAAAACCAGGAACTTTTTTTTTTAATGTGTTTTATTGCTTTTTTTACAGAGAGGAAGGAAGAGGGATAGAGAGTTAGAAACATCGATGAGAGAGAAACATTGATCAGCTGCCTCCTGCACACCCACTACTGGGGATGTGCCCGCAACTAAGGTACATGCCCTTGATGGGAATCAAACCTGGGACCTTTCAGTCCACAGGCCGACACTCTATCCACTGAGCCACACCGGTTTTGGTAAAACCAAAAACTTCTTTTAAAATGCTGAATTATACCCACGTACCATGTGTCTCCTAAATTCCCATTCCGTTGACACCACCGCTGTCCCAGGAAATCCAGACAGACGGGGCCTCTGCAGATCTGCAACTGCCTTCTCTTGACACCCCAATCACTATGCAGGTCTGAGCACCGACCTTTCCATTCCCACAGCCACCGTCTGGCAGGGGCAGTACAGTCTTCTCCGCAGCCCCAGAAACGGCAACTCTCACTGTATCCGCCTGGAAGGGCTCATCCGAGTAGCCCCTGCCAAGATGTTTTACTGACATAGCCATTTTTTTAATCTATGACCAACACACGTACAACAAAGTTTTCCTGGCCCCTTGTTTTTTCATCTCTTTCTTCTTTAATGGCAGGTCTGGCTGGACCTGGCCTGGCAGTCGGAGCGGCCCTCAACCCTTCACTTTTTCCACGATTCTCAGAACTACCCCCAGAACGCCCAATAAATTCCTCCTTGGCTTACACATTTCAAACAATCCCTTGAAACGAGCGCCAGTTTCCCAGGGCTTCTATAACAAACTGCCACCAGCTCGGTGCTTTCAGAAAAAGGGGATTTATCCTCTCATAGTTTGGGAGGCCAGAAGTCTGATATCAAAGTGTCAGACTTAGCAGGGTCTGTTCCTTCCTGGGGACTCTGTGGGAGAAGCTGCTCCAGGCTCTGAGCCTCTGGTGACTGCTGGCAGCATCGCTCCAGTCTCTACCTCTGTCTGACAGACAGAGCATCCTCTCTGTATGTACTTGTGTCCAAATTTCCTTCTTTTTTTAAATATACGTTATTGATTCTTTACAGAGAGGAAGGGAGAGGAATAGAAACATCGATGAGAGAGAGACATCGATCAGCTGCTTCCTGCACACTCCCCACAGCTGCTTCCTGCACACTCCCTACTGGCGATGTGCCCGCAACCAAGGTACATGCCCTTGACCGGAATTGAACCTGGGACCCTCCAATCCACAAGCCAACACTCTATCCACTGGGCCAAAACGGTTAGGTCAAATTTCCTTCTCTTTATAAAAGTACATCAGTGGCTGCATTAAGGCCCACCCACCCTAATCCAGTTCGACCTCATCTTAATGTGATTATATCTGCAGAGACCCTGTTTCCAAATAAGGTCACATTTACAGGTTCCCGGTGGCTAGGAATTTAGAGGAGAACCTATTCAACTCACGCACTACTCAGGTCTCCACCTCTGGGACAGCATTCCTTTAAACCAAGCATGTCAAACTCGCGGCCCACAACAAATACGTTTGCAGCCCAGCCGATATAATGGTGTGAGCAGTTGTTTACAATTATCAAAGGAAATAAGTCTCCTGTCAGGTCCAGAATTACTGACATTCACCTTGGGTCAGTTTTGAAAGTAATCACTGCAAACAAATTTCCCCCAAGTAGGAAAGATAATTAGCAGAGAAGAGATGCCAGTAGTTAGAGAGAAAACATTAATTTTATCATTGCTCCTGTTCTGTTTTTATACTATACTTTCCGAAATCTACGTTTCTATGGAAATTGAAGCTTTTGTTCTTTTGCGGCCCACATAAACTTAAAGCTTGTTTATTTGGCCTGTGTTAGCCTTTGAGTTGGACATCTTGCTCTAAGCATACTCCCTAGTCTTGAGTCCTTTCTACTTTTATGAGTAGAAAGCAAAATATTCCACACGGCTGCCTCAGGGTTAGCCCAAAGCTGGAACTAACCAGTTACAGACGCACCTGTTCCTAAAACCCTGTTTAACCAGTGGCCTGTTATCTTTTCCATCCTATCAAAGGTCTCAAGACGTGTTCAGCCTCTGCCTTCAGGTTCCCAGCTTTCACCAGTTACTCTGCTGAGGCGTGTTTAATATCCCATTAGCACTTCTTTGCACCTCAGTGTGAATCCCCTAATCTCTTCAAAATTCTCAGTACAAATCCCTCCTCGCCAACCAGCCCCCACCCCCTAGCTATCTGGGAGCTGGGAGGCAGTGAAGGAATCAGTAAAGGAGCCAGGCCCATCACTCCAGGATGGCTGCTAGCCTCTAAAGGTGTCAAGCCCCATTTCTGCCATATGGTTTGAAATCTTCTTCTCTGTAAAAAATCAATTAAAAATATATAAATAGCTGAAACCGGTTTGGCTCAGTGGATAGAGCATCACCTGCAGACTGAAAGGTCCCAAGGTTTGATTCCGGTCAAGAGCATGTACCTTGGTTGCGGGCACATCCCCAGTAGGGGACATGCAGGAGGCAGCTGATTGATGTCTCTCTCTCATGGATGTTTATAACTCTCTATCCCTCTCCCTTCCTCTGTGTAAAAAATCAATAAAATATATTTTAATATATATATATAATGGATTAATATATGGCCAAAACCAGTTTGGCTCAGTGGATAGAGCATCACCTGCGGACTGAAAGGTCCCAGATTCGATTCCGTCAAGGGCATGTACTTTGGTTGCGGGCATATCTCCAGTGTGGGGCGTGCAGGAGGCAGCTGATTGATGTCTCTCTCTCATTGATGTTTCTAACTCTCTATCCTTCTCCCTTCCTCTCTG
>PVJN01054607.1:0-13351 GCA_004026805.1 Lasiurus borealis | reverse complement strand
AGCATAGGAATCTATATCTATCCTATCTAATAAGAGTAATAGGCAAATTGACTATACCTCTGCTATACCCACAAGCCATGCCCACCAGCCATGCTCACCAGCCAATCAGAGTGAGTAAGCAAATTAACCTAACCAAGATGGCCACAGCCACAGAAAGAGCAGGAGAGAAGCTTGGGTTGCCCCTGGTGATGGAGGAAGCGAAGCTTTCTGCACACCCTGGCTGGCAGGCCTCCGCTTAAGGCAACAAAGTTTTAATGGTTGTGCAAGCAGAAGGTTTGGCTCCACTCCAGGCTATAAAATTTCAATTATAGAAGATAAATAAATCCCAGATACCAGGGCCTCCACTTGGGTTGCCGGGGTGTGTAGCCAGCCTGCAAACGACCACAGGCCCCTTGCCCAGGCTACCCCACACCCCAAGGGAACATCCACCCTGATCCAGGACACACTTCAGGGCAAACCAGCTGCCCCCACCTGTGCACCAGGCCTCTAACCTATCTAATAAAATAGTAATATGCAGATTGACCATCACTCCAACACACAAGATGACTGCTCCATGTGGTCAAAAGATCTTACCCCCATGTGGACACAAGATGGCCACCACAAAATGGCCATCACAAGATGGCTAGTGGGGGAGGGAAGTTGGCAGGGACCAGGCCTGCAAGGGAGGGAAGGTGGGGGTGATCAAGCCTGAAGGGGAGGACAGTTAGGAGTGACCAGGCTGGCAGAGGAGGGAAGTTGGGGGTGACTGAGCCTACAGAAAAGGGCAGTTGGAGGGGACCCAGGCCTGCAGGGGAGGGCAGGTAGGGTGGCCAGGCCTGCAGGGGAGGGAAGTTAGGGGTGACCAGGCCCACAGGAGAGAGCAGTTAGGGACAAATAGGCTGGCAGGGGAGCACTTAGGCATTAATCAGGCTGGTAGGGGATTGGTTAGGGGGTAATCAGGCTGGCAGGCAGAAGCAGTTAGGGGCAATCAGGAAGGCAGGCAAGTGAGCAGTTGTGAGCTAGTAATCCTGGATTGTGAGAAGGATGTCTGACTGCCAGGTATGATTGGGCCTAAATGGGCAGTCAGACACCCCTCAAGGTGTCCCAGATTGGAGAGGGAGCAGGCTGGCCTGAAGGACACCCCTCAACTCCTGTGCATGAATTTTGTGCACCAGGCTTCTAGTATATATATAAAAGCCTAATATGCAAACTGTCCTTTTAGGAGTTTGACCAGGAAACTGGGGAGTTCAATCACTTAATATAATGTGCACTGACCACCAGGGGAAGACATGGAATGAAGGAAGGCCCCAGCTGACAGCTGGAAGGCCCTGATGGGCCCTGATTGGCCCTTATTGCAGGTCAGGTCTAGGGACCCTACCAGTGCATGAATTTTGTGCATGGGCCTCTAGTCAGTTGACAAAGACTTGAAAACTTGTTTTTTTTTACACCAGCTCAGACAGAGGAAGTTTTACTAGGTGCACTGGTTAATAATAGTGGATTTTGTAATAAAAAACACATGATAATTTCAAGAAAAACATCAAATGTGCTTTATTCAAGTAATGTCCATAACTAGCCACACATTTCTCCATCTTTTAGGTAATTTGTGGATATCATCCCAGTAGAATTTTTCTTGTTTTGAGGCAAACCATTCAGACACACAATTTTTTACTTCTTTGT
Source organism: Lasiurus borealis (assembly GCA_004026805.1). Taxonomy (NCBI): domain Eukaryota; kingdom Metazoa; phylum Chordata; class Mammalia; order Chiroptera; family Vespertilionidae; genus Lasiurus; species Lasiurus borealis. The sequence goes on along the minus strand of PVJN01054607.1, from coordinate 11,695 downwards.
ATGTTTTAAAGTGCTACTCAGAAAGTGCACATGCCATCGATCGGAACAAGTGGTAAACTGAAGGAGCAAGGTCTGGTCAATACAGTGGGTGGGTTAATACTTTTCAGCAAGATCTTTTAATGTGTCTTTAACTTGTTTTGAAGTGTGTGATGGTGCATCATCATGAATCAAAATTATTTTGCCATGTCATCTGGAACAAGGTTCAAATTAATTATTTGTTGTCAGTAGTGATGAGTACTAATGGCTTCACCTGATTTTAGAAACTCATAATACACCACACCTTCCTGATCCCACAAATGCAGAGCATTATCTTCTTTCCAAAACGAATTGGCCTTGCAGTCGATGTTGATGGTTGACCTGGATTAACCCATGATTTTGTGCATTTGGGATTTTCAAAATAAATCCACTTTTCATTGCCAGTCACAATTCAATGCAAAAAAGACTTTCTTTTGTGTCATTGAAACAACATTTTATTGATGACTTTTTGGTTTCCCATTTGCCTTTCATTCAATTGATATTATACTCATTTTCCTTCCTTTAAAATCTTTCCCATTGCTTGTAAATGATAGGAAATTGTTTGCTGAGCAATGTTTAATCTTTCTGCAAGTGATTTTTTAGTTTGACACGCATCTTCATTCAATAATGCTTGTAATTGTTGGTCTTGAAACTTTTTCAGTTGACTTGGATGTCTTTGTCTTTCACATTGAAATCATCACTTTTAAAGCATTTAAACCAGCTTCCACAAGTATCTTGAGATGGAGCATGTTCACCGTAGCTTCCTGAAGTATTCACCAGCACATTTCTTCAAAATAAAATAATTAATTAAAACTTGCCTCAAATACCCTTTTAATTTTTTGGCACGTAATTCGACATTTTTAAGTGTAAAAATATCTATGATGTTAACACCTTCAGCAAATTTGACCTATGCAATTTTGAAGCTTGTTGTCAATACAACAGAACAGCAACATATCAAATTGCATATATATCAGAAACCAATATGGTGGCATAGGTGAACACCTAAACTGCCTCGCACAACAATTTCAGAACTATAGCTAAAAGACAAGATGGACATCATCCAGAACCACAGGAAAGCTGGCTGAGTGGAAATTCTACAACTAGAAGGAAAGAGAGGGGCTCACAGAGACTCAGAGAGTTGCAGAAAGCTGAGGTACGGAGACACACATGTGAAGAGGATGGGTGGTGGATTGCCTAGTTGGCTTTCTCTAATGGGAGGGAGACGGAAACTCCTGACTGCACTGAACCCCTTATCTGACTGCACTGAACACCACTTCTGGGCAAGATTCATATGGGGGGGAATCTGAACTGTTGGGAAAAGGAAGGAGTGCACGGAAAGTCAGGGGAGCCATGAAAGGCAGAGGTCTGGAGGCATGTGCACGAGTGCACGCAGAGAGGACTGACTGCTGATTGTGCCTCTGCTTTCTCTAGTGGGAGGAAGATGGAATTTCCCGACTGCTCTGAACTCCACTTCCAACTGCACTGAATTCCAGTTTCGGGCAAGACCCTGGGGATCCAGACTTATATAGATCCCTGGAGCTCATGGAAACTCAGGTGAGCTGTGAAAAGCAGAGGTCTGGAGGCATACATGCCAGTGTGCCCAGAGAGGGCTGCAGTGATTACCGAGGGACATTGAGACCCAGGGGCCTCATGGGGTAGGGCTGACGGGAAGCGAAGGTGGTTTGCTCAGCTCTGAGACTTCGCCCCATCCAAGCCCAGCACAAAGGCTTTTGCAATTTTGCAAGTCTTATATCATAAGGCTGACTCCAGCACACAAGTTCTCCCACAATAGACACACCTGATCCTCACAGCCAATTGGCCTGGAGATCAATTTCCCCCAGTGATACCAACAACAATCAAGACTTAGCTACAAAAAGGCTGTACACACAGTACACAAAGGAGTACACCAATAATGTCCACCTCAGGTAACTGGGGAGGTGGAGCTACTGGGCCATAAATGACAACTAACACACAAAGTTACTCTACCAACTTAGGAAAGCAGCAAAAATGTGGAGACAAAGGAACAGATCAGAAACAAAAGAAATGGAGGAAAACAAATGACTGCATATAGAGTTCAAAACCACAGTTATAAGGTTTTTCAAGAATTTCTTAGAAAAGGTCAATAAATTTAATGAGAACCTTGAGAATATGAAAAAGGACCAACTAGAAATTAAATATACCCTGACTGAAATAAAAACTATTATACTGAGACCTAACAGCAGATTAAAGGAATACAAGAATAAGTCAAAGATTTGCAGTACAAAGAAGCAGAAAACACTCAACTAGAAAAGTAAAAAAAAAAAAAAAAATCCAAAAACTTGAAGATAGTGTAAGGAGCCTCTGGGACAACTTTAAGAGTATGAACATCAGAATTATGGGGGTACCAGATTGCTCTCTCTCTCTCTCTTCTTCTTGAAGAGAGAGAGCAAGATACTGAAAACCTGTTTGAAGAAATAATAACTGAAAACTTCCCCCACCTGGTGAAAGAAATAGACATTCAAGTCCAGGAAGTGCACAGAACCCCAAACAAAAGGAATTCAAAGAGGACCACACCAGGACACATCATAATTAAAATGCCAAGAGCAAAAGACAAAGAGCAAATATTAAAAGCAGCAAGAGAAAAACAGTTAATTACCTACAAGGGAGCACCCATAGGTTTGTCAGCTGATTTCTCAACAGAGACCCTGCAGGCCAGATGGGAGTGGCAAGAAATAATCAAAATGATGAATAGCAAGAACCTACAACCAAGATTACTCTACCTAGCAAAGCTATTATTCAGAATTGAAGGTCAGATAAAGAGCTTCCAGATAAGAAAAAGCTAAAGGAGTTCATCAACACCAAACCAGTATTATATGAAATGCTGAAAGGTACTCTTTAAAAAAGAGGAAGAAGAAGAAAAAGGTAAAGATAAAAATTATGAACAGCAAATACATATCTATCAACAATTGAATCTAAATATCAAGTGAATTAAAAATCTGATGAACAGAATAAACTGGTGTATATAATAGAATCAGGGGCATAGAAAGGGAGTGGACTGACAATTTTTAGGAGTAAAGGGCTGAGGGGGGTGCCTGAAGAGACTGGACAGAAATTGTGCACCTATGGATGAGGACAATCGGGGGAAGGTAAGGGCAGAAGGTGGGGTGGGAACCGGGTGGAGGGGAATTATGGGGGGAAAAATAAGGAACAATTTTAATAATCTGAACAATAAAGATTTATTAAGTTAAAAAAATAAAATAGAACAAATAGTTCATATATACTTAATAAAATTGCATATATATCAACATATGTGTAACTCCATCTATTGAAAAAATCTGCATTATTAATGGGTACACCTAGTAGATTTACATTCCAGAAGAATACCTCCCAAACTCATCTTGTTACAGAAGAGTTTATAATTGAAACTTACATGTCTTAATATTTTTCCTTTACTTTTTTCTTGAAAGTAAAACAATCTGTACTGTTACTGTTATTCGTGGGCCCCCCAGGCCTGGTGTGGGCATTCTCCTCCCCAATGCCAAGTTCTCTTTCTATGTTATAACAAGCCTTTCCATGTCATAATGTGATATTTCACAAGGAAAAACTATACAGACTGTATGAAACAGGTGAGAACATAGGATATGATGGTGCATGAAATCACTACTTAAATTGTGAGATGGAAGTTATTGTAAACATAAATATTTCTTCAAGGCAGAATACTCTATCATGAAAAGTTGTGATTGCTAAGCCTACAGGCTTTTCTATATGAATTTCCACCTACAGGTTTTTCTATATGAATTTCTGCTGATTACTCTCAAATGGAGTAAAGAAGGCTTTGAGCTGTTATTAGTAAAAAACAAAACACAAAAAACTCCCCCAAAACCTAAAGAATATTGTATGCTTGCTTGAAGTAAGATTAAATTAACATTGTATATGTACAAAAAGTGTGCAGACTTGGTTATTGCACTGTGATTTAAAGTTCTTACGTTTGTCACCTCGGTCTGTAATATATAAAATGCTGGAAAACAAGTTAAATTTTTGCTTAACAATTTTTTAGAAGAGTAAAACTTTTTAAACACTGGGTTCATAAAAGAAAACATAATTAAAAGAGAAAATATGAGTTCCTATACTCTAATAGGTAATGTACCATTAAGATTTTTGGTTGTATGGTACCTTAGCATTTATAGTTCTTTGATTCTTATATCAAAATATAAACACAAATATTAGATTAGGTTCTCTAATGCAGTGGTTCTCAACCTTCCTAATGCCGCGACCCTTTAAGACAGCTCCTCATGTGGTGGTGACCCCCAACCATAAAATTATTTCCGTGCTTCTTAATAACTGTAATTTTGCTACTGTCATGAATTGTAATGTAAATATCTGATAGGCAGGATGTATTTCATTGTTACAAATTGAACATAATTAAAGCATAGTGATTTATCACAAAAACAATATGTAATTATATATTGTGAAATATTTATTTCTAATTACAAATAAATGAAATTTTGTCTTGAATCGTGGTGTAGCATGGACAACAGTCTTCATATGACAACAGTAAACTACATTGCTACACTTTGTTACACCGAGGAGCTGTCTGTTGGTTCCTAAGACCATGGGAAATATGTGTTTTCCGATAGTCTTAGGTGACCCCTGTGAAAGGGTCGTTCGACCCCCAAAAGGGTCGCGACCCACAGGTTGTGAACCACTGCTCTAATGAACTAATTTGGTTATCTAGTGACTTTTGGGAAGACAAATCAACCAACTAGCAAACTGGCAAACCAGCATGATTGCATAGTATGCAGATTTAATCATGCAAATTTGTAGTAGCACTATATAAAATATTAATAACTTTATGCCCAAAAATTAAATTAATATGAATTCAAAAAAAGTAAGAAACCTTAATGAATAATTTTCAAAGCTGGGGGCTGAGTATTTATAAGTCATGTGATTCCATTGCCACTTGATAGCACCACTTGTACTTGGCTACAGAACTATTTAACCTTCTTTGTCACGCTCATGTTTTTTTCACCTGCTTGGGAACCCCTGTGTATAATTCTGCTGACTATTATACTGTTATTTAAAAATGCACCATTATTATAATTTAAAATTTATTTTCTAGGACACTTCTGGCACATAGTTGTTGCTCAATAAATATTGGTCAGTGGATGAATAAATTAAATTGAGTGTTGTTTTTTTCCCTTTGCATCCTATATGAATATCATCTAAGCATTTATTATGGTGGTATTTAGTGCAACTCTTTAAAAGTACTGAAAAATAATATTGCTATTGAATTTAGATGTAATTAGGTATCTGTTGTTTGGGGCGTGTGTGTGTGTGTGTGTGTTTAAGAGAGAGGGGGGGCTGTGTTTTAAAAATCTATCTTAAAGCAAAAAGAAGCGTCTGGGGTTGTAGTTTTTTGCACGTTCTCCCATTTACACTTATAAAAACTCAATCTTGACAAGTGTGATTTTTGATTCTGTGAGGTCTTCAGCCACACATTCTTCCCATAAAATGTATCTGTCTGGCATATGAAGTTGTTTAGATGAGTCTAGCTCTACCCAGGAGAGGATGTTTGGAACAGATGTTCACTCCTCTGCTGAACTTAAGGCAGTCACCCCTCCCTTTCTGTACCTTTGAACTGATGTAGAGTTTTGAGCAAACTGCTGACCTGTATCCCAATTTCATATTGAGGGCATTTGGTGATCTTTTGTCATCTACTAGTTTCTTAACATGCTTACCTAAGATATAGCCATGTTAGCAGAGTAGAACTGGAAACTTTGCAGCTTCTAAAACTCAAGATGGTTTTAAATGTTTCACTTTTTAAATGTAAAGGTTTTTTTTTTTTTAAACTAAGCTCTCTAAGGATGCTGAAAATATGGCTGATATTATTTAAAACTAAGCATTGAAACTTGAGTAGGAGGTGTTCGGAAAACAAAGATATTTATTAAAGACAGCAAGCGGATCATGGGTCTCTCTTTACAGTCTAAACGGAAATTCACACTGGTTGTAGTCTTCAGTAGCTGCCTGTATCTCCCAGGTAGGGGGATTTGGGTATAACCCATTTGCCATTTTCTACTCTATTTCCTGTTCATCCTCTTTGGTTGAGGTATAATATAGGCAGGGCTCAAGATCAGACTTGCAGATTTTCAAGATGACATACTCAGCAGTGGGTATTTGAATGAACATAGTATGAAGTCATTTAATCAACATTTTTAGTGGAATTTGATAATATCTTCATGAATATCAGCATAAATTAACAAAATGATTGGTCCTAATTATACCAAACTTTAGACTACTCATCTATGGGGACAACTCTATTCATTATTTATAACCAGAGGCCCAGTGCATGAAATTTGTGCATTTGGGAGGGGGTGTCCCTCAGCCTGACCTGTGTCCTCTCACAGTCTGGGAGCTCTGGGCAATGTCTGACTGATGGCTTAGTGGGCCTAAGCTGTCAGTGGACATTCTTAGCATTGCCACAGAGGTGGGAGAGGCTCCCACCACTGCCACTATGCTCACCAGCCATGAGGCTGGCTTCTGGGAGTGGTGCTCCCTCTGTGGGAGCACACTGACCACCAGGGGGCAGCTGCTACGTTGAGTGTCTGCCCCCTAGTGGTCAGTGCACATCGTAGTTACTGGTCATTTCACCATTTGGTCATTTGCATGTTAGCCTTTTATTATATGTGATTATATAGGATTCACTGTAGATGAGGCCCCCTAGAATCATGAGAAAAAATTCACTGTTAACTCATTCTTGAATTTCCCCCACTTAAAATCAAATTGATTAGGGGAGAAAGGCATGATTATTTCCTGGGTCTGTAGCTATGGAAGCTTTGCAGAGGATTCCACAGGCCTCAGAGGGAAAGCTCTGGCCAGCAGCCCTGTAGCAGTGGTCGTCTCTGGAGGCGCTGGTGTGGGGCGGGTGGTAGAGGGGCACTAGGCGAGGCTGAAGGGGGAGTAATTGTCAAACCTCCCTGCTTGGTGCCATTCTTTAAATTGTATGTGGCCCTTTCACAGCTGTATGTGCTCAGGGTGAGGCTCCAATCTCCTGGAGTGGGGTGGGGGCCGGGGCAGGGTGGGGCCAGATGGGCTAGCAGGGTGGGTTTAGCCATGCCCCTCGTGAAGTTCAGTGCATTTCCACCATGGAGAAGGCATGCTGCTGTTGAGGGGTGGGGATAGGTCTGACCCTGGGGGCTGCTCAGGCCTGCCTCCACCTGGGTTTGGAGTTGTAGGGAGGAGAGGCATGCCTGGCCCCAGCAGAGGGGGCCCGGCGGCAGTGGGCTATGGGCCCCAGATGCTTCAGGGGCGCTGACAGGTCATCGCTGGCATGCTAGAATTTGGTGCTGGGTGGGGGTGGTGGAGGAAGCGATTGGGAGTCGGTGGTTTGGGCTGTGGCTACCCCCAAGACTGGGTCTTCTCCCTGTCTGGTCAGCCTTTTGGTCCCCCTGGGATGTGAGAGCTGGGGTAGGGTGTTCATGCAGGGGGATTGGAAGAGGTCCCCATGGCCACTTCCTCTTCCTTCTTTGTAGACTGGGCTCCTGTCAGATGCTCTCCTCAGATCCTTGGGAACTTGGCTCCAGTCCCCCTCCCCCTCCGTGGCTCTCTGCAGCCCCCATTCCATTCAGCTCTCCCTGGCTGCCTGCCTGTTAGGAAGCTGCCGGAGCACCCAGCTGTGGGCAGCCTGCTCCTGCGGCAGGGGGTGAGCGTGTGGGGAGCAGCTCCAGTAAAGTTTAGTAAAACCTCGGTTGGCATTGGGATTTGGTTGTGGGGCTGTAGGGGATCTTCTTGGGTGGGATGAAGTCATGCTAGACCCAGAGCCCCACTTCGTGGCCCCATCCACCCTGTGAACAGTTGTGATGTGATGGTATCCTATTATATATACATACACACACACACACACACACACACACACACACACACACACACTAGTGGCCCGGTGCATGAAATTCATGCACTTGGCATGGGGTATCCCTCAACTTGGCCTGTGCCCTCTCATAGTCTGGACCCTGGGGGGACATCTGACTGATTATATATATATATATATATATATATATATATATATATATATATATATAATTCATTCTGTTAGGCTGATCTGTCTTAAAATGAAGATATCTTGTCTTTACAATGTGATACTTCTTGCAAATGATTCCAAGTACCTTATTTAGAAGCTTTAATATTTACTATGTAAACTATGAAGTTTAAAAAGTGTCCTGTAAAATAAGAGACTATCCATAACTCATATTTTCTTCATTCAACTATCTTCACTTCAAAAGCCTAAGTAATATGTACCTGCAATTCGATTTAGGAAACTATATATGTGTATTTATGTAAATAGAACTTAAATTATAATAGCAAACATTCTTTAGTATCAGCCACATTAAAATTTTTGCAGCAGAAAAAAGTGGCCAATTTTAATAATCCTCAATTCAAACGATTAGTTATACACTTTCTGGGCCTGGCCATTTAGACTTTGTTTCATGCTGACTTTGTTAGCATCAGTGTGTTTAGAGGATCCACAGTTTTGCAGAGCTTAACCCTTCGAGATAAAAATCCTTTTCCTCCTCCCCTGCCTGGTTGGTTAAATGGGAAAATCTGCCAGGACTGATGAGCAGCCCATCAGCTATACATGGTGAGCCACAAAAAGACTATAGAAAAGACTATAAACATCTACAGTGTTAGTTACAGGGACATTATCCATAAAGTATGTAATCCCATCCAAACCTTCCTACGACAGTTTCACAGTGAGCCAGAATTTTTAGGGTATTTTCTATTTTCAACTTGTGATCCCATGTAATACATAGTCTTGGCATTTCTTATCACTGCCAACCATGCATTTCTCATTTTAAAAAAATGTTTGTTCCAAATTTCAATACTGTGCATCCTTTTTGCCTTAGACCAAATGCCTATCACGCATTCTCATCATTTTAATTAAACTTGGGCCAATCCAGGGCACATGTTTGATTTTGACTCAAAAGGTGCATGCAAATCACAAATTCTATGCAATTCAGAATGGAAATACTTCCTGTGGCCTTCTTTCAGCATGCGGAATGAAACAGTCTGCCAGATTTGTGATTGCACATCATTAGAGCAGAGACCTGCTGATTCAAAAAATAGAAAAATAAACCCAGATTCACCTAATAAGTAAACATCATGCATCTGTGGTTGTAAGATCATCAGTCTAAAGAAACAAAAGGATGGGCCTGGAAGAAGGCAGTCCTCAATGTTAGCACAGCCTCCGGTGAACAAAGAGCTCACTGGCCACGTACACATGTGAAAACACTGGGCCCTAGGACATCATACATGGGATTGACAATTCGAAGTTCTTGAGGTCCTCAAACTCTTCAAGTACTCTCTTTCTGAATGTCCTTGAGCAAAAAAATTATTTCTTTTCCTGGCCTGTAAAATGAAGGAAACAGTAAAGAACCATGTCTGTTACACTTTTTTTTTTTGCACAGTTTGTATGATCAATTAGAGCCTTAAAAGAGGCAGTTCTGTAATTGCTAAATTCATTTTCACAAATCAAGATTTTATGTGAACATCGATAACTGGAAACTCAACAAAGAGAAATTCATCCATAAACAATGTTATCAAAATAGGCTCCTTAAAATCCCATTTTGGAGAGGTTGTTGCCATCATGAGTTATAGTTGTATTACAACAATAGTCTTGTGTGTGTGTGTGTGTGTGTGTGTGTAAAAATTTCTGCACAAATGAGTTTGGGATGTGCTCAACTGCTAAGAATATCCTACAGTTTAAAATCCTTTTAAACAATGTGACTGAGCTTTTTAGATTTCATTATTATACATGGGAGGAAGGGCACAGAAGATTTGTGTGGACCTAAGTTTGTAGCACAGGATATAAGTATCACGTTAGTGATAAAACAGGGCAGTGCTATTGTGTTTGTTGGAATAAACTATCAGAGAGAAGGTTGAGCAATAATGAGAACATTTGCACCTGAGTTTACCTGAGCCTCCCTTTGACTCTATCACCCTCCCCAAAGTGCATATTTTAAATAAATTTCTGTATCCCCTGAACAAAAGGCCCAATATTACCATTTTTATATAAATATTGTTATCTGCCAACTTGTAATGAACTGGCTCAACCTTCTTCCTAGTGCAACAGACAATTCAATACTATATTTTACATGCTTTGTTTCATGATGTATATGTTATTATTATTTCTGCTTTACAGATGAGAAAACTGAGGCTTAGAGCATATTCAAGGCCACACAATAAGAAGCAAAATTAGAATTTGAACTTGAGTGTTCATTACTCCAGAACCTGATTTTTAATCACTCTAATAAACACCTTTCTATTCAAGGAGCTCATTCCATTATTAGACAACTCTAATGAATATATTAAATGGAAATCTGCTTTCCTGGCCTGTTCTGTAATTTAGAGTAACAGAGAACTAACCTACCAGACCACTCCCCTGTTTTCAATACTTTAACGACAAGTTTTGGGCCTTTCTATGTCCTAAGCATACTTCAAATTAAGTTTCTAAAAATTGCTGCTATTTACTATGTTATTAAAATAGGGTTTTTGAGTGATGACTAATACATAATAAACTGTACATGTTTCAAGTATATAATTCAATAGGTTTGTATTTTAAGTCAACACCATAATCAAGATAATGAGAATATCTATCACTCCCAAAGGTTTCCTTGTATACTTTCTAATCCTTCACTTCAATGTGAATTATTTTGACATTTATCTGCATTGTAGAGTGGATCAATAGTTCATTCCTTTTTATTGCTGAGTAGTAGTTCATGAATGGATATAGCATGGATCATTATTTATGGACACTTGAGTTGTTTCCAGTATTTGCCTGTTATGAATATTAAGGTTAGTTGTGGGCTAGACATATGCTTTCATGTCTCTTTGAGTTAGTGGATTTATTAGATTATATGGTAGGTGTATGTTTAACTTTAAAAAATATTACCTATCTGTTTTCCAAAGCAGTGTTACCATTTTGCATTCTCACTAGCTGTGTGTCACTATTCTAATTGCTCCATATCTTGGCCAACTATATAGTTTATTTTTTTAGTTTCCACTAAGTATGTAGTTATGTCATATTGTGATTTTACTTTGCATTTTTCTGAGACTAATTATACTGAACATTTTTATGTGCTTATTTACCATTATATATTTTTGTTGATAAAGTATCTGTTCAAATCTTCTGCCCATTAAAAAGCAGGTTTCCCAAATGGGACTAAATCAAAATAAAAAGCTTTTGCACAGCAAAAGAAACCATAAACAAAACAACAAGGAAGACTATTGTATGGGAGAACATATTTGCAAATGTTATCACTGATAAAGGTTTAATCTCCAACATCTACAACCAACTTATACAACTTAATAAAAGAAAGATAAATGATTAATAAAAAATGAGCAATGGACCAAAATAGAACCTTTTCGAAAGACAGAAGGAAGGCCAAGAGACACATGAAAACATGTTCAAAGTCACTAATTATCTGAGAGATGCAAATCAAAAGGACAATACAATACCATCTCACACCTGTCAGAATGGCAATCATCAACAAATCAACAAACGACAAGTGTTGGCGAGGATGCGGAGAAAAAGGAACCCTTGTGCATTGTTGGTGGGAATGCAGACTGGTGCAGCCACTGTGGAGAACAGTATGGAGTTCCCTCAAAAAACTAAAAATGGATCTCCCATTTGACCCAGCAATTCCACTCT
>PVJN01054606.1:0-13353 GCA_004026805.1 Lasiurus borealis | reverse complement strand
GGCTCAGAACACCCCCTCGTCCTCTATGTACAATCTCACCCCTTTTGAAATTCTGTATGGCACTCTGCCTCCAATTTTAAAACTGACCCCCATAGTTGATATAAACTCTTTGCCTTGTACCCCTTTAATCACCAGGTTAAAGGCCTTAGAGGGGATTCAGCAGTTTGTCTGGAAGCCACTAGCTTCTGCCTACCAACCCAGGGGAAACCAAAGTCCCCCATCCCTTCCAAGTTGGGGACTCGGTGTATGTGCGAAGACACCAGACGCACAGCCTGGAACCTCGGTGGAAAGGACCCTTCCTGGTGCTCCTGACAACCCCAACTGCGGTGAAGGTAGATGGCATCGCCTCCTGGATCCATGTGTCTCACCTCAAGCCTGCACCATCACCGGGATCCGGATGGACATTGGAAAGGACTGAAAACCCTCTCAAACTGTGCGTTCGCCGCGTGGGTAGGGCTAAAATCCCCCTCTGAACCCTGAACACTTGAAGCTAATAAGAAAGGGTAGAGGTGGTGGAATTAACTCTCAGCCTACTGAGATAGAGAAGCCCTAGGAAGGGGGACAGGGGATGGTTGGAGATATCAGAAGTAGCGAAGGTTGAGATCCTTTTGGGCCTTAGAGTAAATAAGGAAAATCTGGGAGGAAGAGCAGTTGTTCCTTAAGTGTAAAAAGCCTGGTTATACAGGATCTCAGATTGCTTGCCTTATTTCCCCTGCTAAAGACAGAGTAAATGGTTGATGCAGAAGAAGGAGGGGGAGAGGACATCAGCGAGGACAGCAGGGAGAGATAGGTTTTGGTTGATTTTGCTGGCTACAACCCACTCTGCAGGCGTCCTTGGTTTCTTGCTTATCTGAACTATGCTATTTAACCCTTCCCATACACATAAAGAAAATCTCATTGTCCAATCTGTCAGGGTGGAGTTACTGGATACATCTTGGGCAGTGGTAGAATATTCAGCAAAGGAACTTTAAGCTCAGAAATTCTGGCTATTTACTTGTTAGGAATCATTGAAGGATTAAGATTTCAAAGAATAGGGAATACTGAGTAGAAGGTCTGAGGCATGGTTATGCATTTTTAAAGGACATAGAAAGAAGGTTTAAAGACTAATTTGGAAGTAAAAATGTAATAAAGGATTGCGTATGTGTTAAGAAGGAGAAGAGAAATGTTGTAAGGAAATCAAATAATACAGGCCAGTAGCCCAGGAAGAGTAAATAATTTGCATTTTGCCTCCCTAAACAGGGTAGTTGTGCCAAAGTTTATGCAGATCACACTGGAGTAGTAGAAGAGTCTATGGCCAAACTAAGAAAGCGCCTAGAATGGCAGCGAGAAAGAGAGGCACAGAGGGGATGGTTTGAGTCCTGGTTTACTCAGTCTCCATGGCTCACCACTTTACTATCGGCTGTAACTGGCCCATTAATAGTTTTACTATTAATTTTAACTATAGGTCTGTGCATCTTAAATAGGGTAATTAGGTTTGTACAGGAAAGAATTGGAGATGTCAAATTAATGGTTATTAGGCAGCAATACACGGGGGCGCTGAATAAGTCTGATGGTCTCTAGGACTAGAGACCTGCCAAGAAAAAGGGGGGAATGTAAGGTTGCAAAAATCAGGATTGGGCCGGAGTTAACACAGCTCGGCTTAAAATCATATCCCCCAGTTACATCCTGTAATTACAGTCTCAGGGTTGAGAACAGAGACAGGAGACATGGTCCAGATGTCCCAAGGGAGTAACCCAGAGATAACCCTCAGTCCCATCCCATTATCGAACCAGATAATATGCGGAGTCTGTAGATTGTGAGATGTGTGCAGGTATGAGGAAATAAAACTCCGTGTTGACCTTGTATAACCCTGTTGCTTGTCACATAATATATAAGCTCAGCTTTGTATGGACGCGGGGCTCTCAGCCTCTGCTCTGTTTTCAGAGTATGTTGTGAGCCCCAGCATGCTGGTGAATAAACCCTTACCCTTTGCTGTTTGCATGAGAACGTCTCTTGGAGCCTTCCTTTGAGCGGCGAGCGTTTCGACCCTAATCTCAACCCTGAGACTGTAATTACAGGATGTAACTGGGGGATATGATTTTAAGCCAAGCTGTGTTAACTCCGGCCCAATCCTGATTTTTGCAACCTTACAATCTGAAGCTGTATACCTCGAACACTGGCTCTGGGGACTCCTGTAAGATACATGTTAAGTTCAGTCACTGCCTATGTTCTTAATGGGTCCACCCAACTTGAGCTGCAAAGTAATCTGCAGATGGATGCTACTTGTGCTGATCTTGGAGGTGCTCAAACAAGGCTAAGCTGTGAACCAAGGCCAGCTGCCATATAAGGTATGGGGCCACTGGAGACATATAGGATTCACTGAGGCCAGATATTGTTTTTCTGAGAGTTTTTAACAAAATCTGAAGCATGAGCTAAGAGAGTTCATTTGTATGGAAACATTACTGATAACAATCTCAGATATGGTATCTGCCTGCCAACTCTGTGAAGGTAAGGAAGATTAAATAAACAATGACTTCTTCTGGGAGTAAGCTGATTCTCCAGTTACTCCCTGGTGACTTTCAAGCTGCAGCTCCAGGGCTGGAGCTCAAAGGGAGCAAGTCCAAGTTAGTCCATGTGTAGGTCCTTTAAGAGGAACTACCTGAAATTTCAGCTAGCTGCCTCTTTCTCCATTGACCTCAATTCCCACTGGTTTTTATAGCCAGAAGTTATGGGGATTTCTTTTCCTGGCATTAGAAACCTGGGCTGGGGGACCTAGACTAGGACTGAGATATCTTGCTCCTCACAGGGCACTTCCCTCCCTATTTTTTACCCACCACCATAGATGTGGGACTAGCTGATTCTGTACATCTGGATCTCTTCCCCTCCTACCAATCTCAATGTGGCTTCTTTTTAATTCCATAGTTGTAGAACTTTCATTCAGCTGAATTTCAGGTGGTTCTGAATGATGGTTATTCTGTAATTTAATTTTAATTTTTATGTGATTGTGAACGGAGAAAAGTATTTATACTGTCATCTTGAATGGAAAATATACGTTTCTCTCTTTTCTTTTTAAAGGATTCTACAACATTTTTATTTTTTTTTAATATATTTATTGTTGAAAGTATTACATATGCCTCCCCCCCCCCATTTACTTCTTTTAACCTTCTCTACTCTCCAGCCCCAGGCCTTCACCACCCTATTATCTGTGTCCATGGATTATGCATTTATAAATACAGTTCTTTGGTTGATTTCATCCCACCCATCCCCGCCTTCCCTCTGAGATTCAATAGTCTGATCTGTGCTTCTATGTCTCTGAATCTATTTTTCTCATCAGATTATTCTGTTAATTACATTCCACATACGAGTGAGATTATGTGACATATGTCTTTCTCTCTCCATCCTGTCTCAAAACATGAGAGATTGAGGAGGAAGATGGCAGCTGGCAGGACAGAGGTGAGGGAAAGGGTATGAGTGAATGAGGGGATGCAAGGGGAGCCTGTGGACATGTGTGGTATGTGTGTATGTGTGAGTGAGGGAGGGACAGTTAAATCTGGCAGGAGTATCAAGAGCTGGCAAAACAGGATCTCCTAGACAGGGATCCCCTACCACTG
This sequence comes from Lasiurus borealis, assembly GCA_004026805.1. Lineage (NCBI taxonomy): Eukaryota > Metazoa > Chordata > Mammalia > Chiroptera > Vespertilionidae > Lasiurus > Lasiurus borealis. The sequence goes on along the minus strand of PVJN01054606.1, from coordinate 9,763 downwards.
CTGCAGGCTCTTCCTAGACTGTGGAGATCAGACACAGAGCCCATGCCATCTTGAAGAGGAGAGTGTTCTCCTAGAGGAACTAAACATCACCATCACCCTGACTGACCTTGGGCACTGCCAGGGAACCTGTAGCCACATCAGCCAAAGTCCTGCTGTCTTGCCCACAAACCTACAGACGCTAGGATATCCACTTCCAAGGGTGCATGACTCCTGCAGCAGTAAGTGGAACCTCCCTCTCCCTGACTGCCGACCTCTGGATACCAATCAAGTGTAAAGGTCCCCTGACTCCTCTGTCTTGAATGAGAGATCCCAGATGACTCTGTGAGCCACTGCCAAACACACTTTCATGAATCCAACCAAGGGTGCAAGGGCCTGGCAGCAGAAACTCAGACATCTCCCTCCTCAGTGGCTGGCCTCCAAACATTGCAGTCACATTGATCCAGCATGCAGACTCCCTAAGCCTGCTGTCCCAGCATAGGATTCCTGAGTATGTCTCTGAGCCACCACAAGATGTAATCCCAGCTACCAGCATCCAGTACTCATACTATGGCTGCCTCAGCATGCAAGTCCCCTGATTTCACTGCCCCAGAACACAGCTCCTGGGTGCCTCTGCAAGCCAACACTGGGCGTGCATATCCAACCAAGGGTGCACAGCTCCCAAAGCAGAAATTGGGGCTTCTTTCTCCCCAGGGCCAGTGTCTGGACACCACAATTGCATACCATGATTGTGCCATTCAAAGTTTGGCCCATGAGCACAAAGCTCCAGAAGATGGCTCCTAAGCCCCTTTTGAGCTGTCCCTGGGGGCATGCCTGGAGAGATGCATGGCTCTCAAAAAGGATACACAACATCCCTCTCCAAGCTGCCTACCTCTGGACAACTTGGTGAGTTACTGAGGACCCATTTTCCCAGAAAAGTTCACATTGTTCCAGCCACAGACTTTGAAATTCCCAGATCCACAGATACAGGCTCCTGAAACCCCTTATGATTCAGAGAGGGAAATCTCTTTGGCTAGATTCCCACTGCCTCAACTGAAGACTATGGGATGGTTGCCCCCACTGTAATAGGGTGAGCTGCAGTATGACACTACCCCAGCAAGAGTCACACAACACTGGTCAAAGTCACAATACCTGAGCCTCAGACCCCAAGACCCCTTCCTCCCTTGCTGTGGACTCCGGGAACTCACAGTAAGCACATACAAGTGAGACCTCAGGAAACATTTTCCACAAAAGATGGAACCATTATCACATACACAACAGCTTGCAGAATGAAGCTGAGGATGAGATACATTGCTAATCCATGATGACACTTCATCCATGAACAAGAAATTAACATCCAAAACCCAAATACAACAAAAGAACACAAATAGTTCAAATAAGGGGCTTCACTAAATCACCAAGCCCAGGGGATCTGAGAGACTGCACCATTGGGCCTCCAAAATCACCAAATAACCCCCCCCCCCAAAAAAAAAAAAACCTGGGTAGAAAAGCAGTTGGATCTAAGACATAGAAACAATTAAAATTACAGTAAGAATGGGGAGACAAGAAAACAATCCTCAAAGAAAACAAAAAGATGAATCAACAGAAAGGAAATTAAATAGAATGGAGGCAAGTAACTTGTCACAGAAAGAATTGAGTAATGGTTATAAGAATGCTCTAATGTCTGGATGACAAATACACACAACTCAATGAGAATTATAAGGAACTGAATGAGAATGAATATGAAAAGGAATGAAGGGCAAATGAAGAATGACATAGCTGCAATAAAAAACACAATGAAAGACTTAAATAGTAGACTAGAAGGGGCTGAGCACTGCATCAGAGAATTAGAGTAGAAGGTCAGAAAAATCAAACACAAATACAGCATCAACAGGAAAGAAAACTTAAAAAGCAGGAGGACAGCCTTAGGGAGCTTTAGGACAATACAAGATGAAATAACACCCATATAATAGGGGTACCAGAAGGAGAGGAAGCAGAGCAAGGAATAGAAAACCTGTTTGAAGAAATAATGACAAAATGGTCCCTGATTTTGGAAAGAAAAATATCCATACAACTTGAAGAAGCACACAGAGTCCCAAACAAGTTGAACCCCAAAAGACTGATACATCATAATTAAATTAGGAAACATCAATGACAAAGTAAAAACCTTAAAGGCTGCCAGAGAGCTATAGAAAGTTATTTACAAGGGATCTTCCATTAGAATATCAACTGATTTCTCAACAGAAACACATTAGGCAAAAAGGGAATGGAATAAGATATACAAAGTGATGCAAGCAAGGGACTGAATCCAAGAATATCATACCCAGAAAGGCTATCATTCAAAATTGAAGATGGAATAATGAGCTTTAAAGATCAAAAAGAGCTAAGAGAGTTTGTTACCACCATACCAGCAATGCAAGAAATGCTAAAGGGATTGCTGTAAAAAGAAGAAATACGAAGGGAAGAAAGAACACAAGCATAACAAATAAAAATGGTGGTTCCAAAAAGAAAGTGACTAGAAGGAAGCTAAGGAGGGAGAGTGTGTGAGAGAGTAAAGGAGTGATAAAGGTGTGTGTGGACATGTCTGTGTGTGTGTGTGTGTGAGTGAAATAGGTAAGTTAGACCTTGCAGTTCTTCCAGGGGGTGGCCAATCTGGGCAGTCTTAGAGGGGAAAACCCCATTGTCACCACTAACACTCTGGGAAGGACATCAGCAGCACAGAGACTATGCCACCTTGAAGAACAGAACCCCTTAAGACTAGAATCCTAGCCTTGACAACACCCAGTGAGGTCTCAGAAGCAAACCAGGACACTACAGCCACTCTGGTAAAAAATCTGTGATCACTGCTGCAGACCTAGGAACACCAATAACCCAGGCACCCTGGCTACAGATTTCTATGAGTCGCTAAGCCAATCCCCCTCCCCCACCACCCCCACAGCAGGGACATAAAAACTGCCAGACCTCATCCTCACGGCAAGGCTTTCTGTACACACAAATCAGTGGCAACTTTGTCTGACTTTGAGCCTTGGTGTTGGACATAGGAAGTTTGTTTCCCGTGATTCATCTCTGCTCCCAGACAGGGAGACTGAGCTAAATTTGAGCCTATCTACTCATCCTTAGGGAGGTATTTTTCTGCAACCAGATTCCGCATCACAAAGAGCAGGGAGACGGCACTGAACTTCAGCCTGGACTTGCAAACTCAGGAAATCTGTTTCCCATGACTCATCTCCATACCCATGTAGGGAGACTGAGCTGAATTTGAGCCTTTCTGCTCATCCTGAAGGAGGTAGGCTTCTGTGACCAGATCCCATGCCCACACAGGACAGGGAGATAGCGCTGAACTTTAGCCTGGACTTGCGAACTAGAAGAATGTTTTCTTGTGACTAGTCTACACACCCAGGCAGGGAGACTGTCCTGCATTTGAGCATAGATACACGACCTTGGGGAGATTATTTTATGTGACCAGATCCTGTACCCATGCAGGGAGACAGCACTGAATTTGAGCTTGGGGGTGAAAACCTGGGGAGTTTATTTCCCATGACTAGACGCTGCACCTTAGCATAGAGGATGCACTGAATTTGAATCTGGATGTATAGACTCAGGGAGTTTGTTTCCCATGACCAGAACCTGTATCCACACAAGGAGGCAGTGCTGAATTTGAGCCTGGGTGCATGGACAAGGAGAGTTTGTTTTCCACAGTGCATACTCAGGTGACCAGACCCAACACCCATACTAAATGGCAGTGCTACCTGACTTTGATTCAGGGCAAGTGCACAGAGAAGACTGTTTACTGAAGGGCAGGTATGGACCCCCTGCCAACACAATGTGACTGAGAAGCCCAGTCTCCCAAGCATATTGGGGAGCCTGAATCTCCACGCAAGAGGCAGCAATGAGCACCAGTGACTAAACTCTGTTTATCATTGCACACACTTGGGACACCTGATTCCCAGTACATTCACACTAAAAACCAATGACTCCCATTCTTGGCACATGTGCACAAAGGGACCCTGATTCTCAGTGCAAGGTAGCACCAAGCAACAGAGACTCTAAGACTCGATTCTCGGCATGGACAGAGGGAGACTCTAACTCCTGACACACAATAGGGGACTTTGAATTTTGGCACATGCCAGTAGATCCTGTTTCAATATGGGACTTTGACTTTTGGCACATGCCAATAGATTCTCCATACAACATGGTGTACCTGATTCTAGATGCAGATATGAGGCCATACTAAGTGTCTGTGACTCTGACCCAGGGAGACCATGGCTCCCACCAACCCACAACAACTACATGTATTGGTGTCAGAGCTCCTCAATGACACTTAAGGGATGCAAAACTCTCACTGCGCATGGCCCAGGCCCCAGCAACTAGACATCTGAACCTTCTGGTGATAGTCAGAATGGGGAGACAATGAAGCAATACCCAGAGGAAGGAAAAGAAGGAATTGTCAAGTAAGGAAATAGTTGAAATGGAAGCATGTATCATGAGAGAAAAAGAATTCAGAGTAATGGTCATACATTTCATACACCTGAAGGATGATAAAATCAACTATCTATGCAAAACTCTGATATAGCTACAATAAAAAAAAAACACTATGGAAGGCTTCAACAGAAGACTAGAAGAAGCAGAAAACAGAATTAGTGAGTTAGAAGATCTGATACAGAAACAAGCCTGATCTGAACAGCAACTAGAGAAAAAAAAATTAAAAGCAAGAGGAGAACCTAAGAGAACTTAGGGACAATGAAAAACAAAATAACATAGAACAAGAAGAACAAGAAGAGCAGCAAGGGTTAGAAAATTTATTTGGAGAAAAAGTGACACAAAATTTCCATGTTCTGGGGAAGAAAAATCTTATTCAAGAACAAAAAGTCCCAAGCAAGGTGTATCCCAAAAAATCTACACCAAGACACACCATAATTACAATGGCAAATGTTATTGACAAAGAGAATCTTAAATGCTGCAAGAGAAAGACAGAAAGTTACCTACAAAGGATCTCTCATCAGATTATCAAATGATTTTTCAGCAGAAACACATCAAGCTAGAAGGGAATGGAAGACAATATACAAAGTGGTGCAAAGCAAGGAACTGAATCCAAGAATATTCTATTCAGCAAAACTATCAACCAAAATTGAAGAGGGAATCAGAAGCTTTGCAGACAAAAAAGGCTAAGGGAGTTTATCACTACCACACCAGCAATGCAAGAAATGCTAAAGGAAATTTGTAAAAAGAAGAAAGAAAAAGGTAAGAAGGAACAAAGCCTCAAAAATTAAAAATGGCTACAAACAAGTACCTTTCAATAATAACTTCAAATTTAAATAGACTAAATACTCCAATCAAAAGACATCGAGTGGATGAATGGATAAAGAAAAATGACCCATATATATGCTGTCTACAGGAGACCACCTCAGAACAAGGGACTCACACAGACTGAAAGTGAACAGATAGAAAATATCTTTCAGGCAAATGGGGAAAAAAAAAAAAGCTGGGGTAGCAATGCTTATATCTGACAAAATAGACCTCAATGTGAAGGCAATAACAAGAGATAAAGAAAACCACTTCATAATTCTAAAAGGATCGATACAACAAGAGGATATAATCCTGATAAACATATATGCACCCAATGCAGGAGCACCCAAATACATAAATAATCTGTTGGAAGATATCAAGAGAGGGATCAACAACAATACAATCATTGTAGGAGACTTTACTACCCCACTGAAATCACTGGATAAATCCTCTAGACAAAAAATAAAGAAAAAAAAAACAAAGAAAAAACAATCCTAAATGACTCACTAGATAAGATGGACTTAATTGACATTTTCAGAATATTTCACCCAGATCTGCAGGATATACATTCTTCTCAAGTGCACATGGGACATTTTCAAAAATAGACAACATACTGGGTCACAAGCAAAGTCTCCCCAAATTCAAGAAAGTTGAAATCATACCAAGCATCTTGTCAGTCCACAATGGCATAATATTAGGAATAAAATACAATAAATCAATCCAAAACCTTCAAACACTTGGAATTGAATAGATGTTATTAAATATTGATTGGGTTACCAATAAGATCAAAGAAGAAAGCATTCTGGAAACAAATAAAAATAAAAACACAACAATCCAAAACCTATGGGACACAATGAAAGCAATCCTGAGTGGAAAGATTATAGCTCTACAGGCGTACTTCAAAAAACAAGAAAAAATGGTAGTAAATCATTTAATACTACAACTCAAAGAATGAAAAAGAGAGCAACAGTAAAGTCCAGATAGAAGGAGCAGAAGGAAGTAGATAATAAAGATTACAGCAGGAATAAATGACAAACAGACAAAAAAAAAAACAATATAAAAGATCAATGAAACCAAGAGCTGGTTCTTTGAAAGGATAAATAAGATTGATGAACCTCTAGCTAGACTAACCAAAAAGCAAAGAGAGAGGACACCAATAAACAAAATCAGAAATGATAGCAGTGAAATAACAACAGAATCCACAGAAATACAAAGGGTTGTTACAAAATACTATGAAGAACTCTATTCCAACTCTCAAGACAACATGGACAAAATGGACATATTTCTATAAAAATACAAAACACAATCAGAAAGATTCTAAAAATCTCAATAGGCCAATAAATATGGAAGAAATTGAAGTAGTCATCAAAAAGCTTCCAGCAAACAAAAACCCAGGCCCAGATGGCTACACAGGAGATTTATACCAAACATTAAAGAAAGAAGTAAAATCTACCATCCTCAGACTATTCCAAAAGAAACTCAAGAGGAAGGAACACTTTAAAGCTCATTCTATGAAGCCAACATCACCCTAATACCAAAACCAGATAAAGACAACACAATGAAAGATAATTATAGGCCAATATTTCTCATGAACATAGATGCCAAAACCCTAAAAAAATTCTAGCAAATCATATCCAGCAGACATCAGAAAGATCATACACTATGACCAAGCAGGATTTATCCCAGGGATGCAAGGATAGTACAATATTTGCAAATCCATAAAAGTGATACATCAAATTGAGGGAGAAAAATCACATGGTCATATTAATTGATACAGAAAAAGCATTTAACAAAATCCAACATCCTTTCTTGATAAAACTCCAGCAAGGTGGGAAGAGAAGGATCGTACTTCAATATCATAAAAGCCATATATGAGAAACCCACAGCCAGCATCACACTAAATGGACAAAAAACTAAGGCTATTTCCCCTAAAAATAGGAAGAGGACAAGGATGCACCTTCTCACTACTCCTGTTTGACATAATATTGGAAGTATTAGCCATTGCTATCAGCCAAGAAAAAGAAATAAAAAGCATCTAAATTGGAAAAGAAGTAAAACTGTCCTATTCACAGATTACATGATACTGTACAAAGAAAACCCTAAAGACTCTATCAAAATAATAAATGATATTTGTCAAGGTAGCAGGATACAAAATTAATGCAAATAAATGTATGGCATTTCTATACACCAATAATGGACTTAAAGAAAGAGAGACTAAAAAAGCAATCCATTTACCATCATAACAAAAAAAATTAAGATACCTAGGAATAAACTTAACTAAAGAGGTAAAAGACCTATATGCAAAAAACTACAGGACATTGAAAAAAGAGATAGAGGAAGATATAAACAGATGGAAGAACATACCATGTTCATGCATTGGTAGAATCAACATCATCAAAATATCCACTACCAAAGCAATCTATAGATTTAATGTAATCTCCATTAAAATACCAATGGTATATTTCACAGATCTAGAATGAACTCTCCAAAAATTCATCTGGAATAAAAAAAGACCCCAAATAGGTGCAGCAATCCTGAGAAAGAAGAACAAAGTAGGTGGGAATCTCAATACCAGATATAAAGCTGTAATACAAAGCCACTGTTCTCAAAAGAGTCAGGTATTGGCATAAGAACAGACATATAGATCAATGGAATAGAATAGAGAACCCAGAAAATGACCCAACCCACCATGCACAATTAATATTTGTCAAAGGAGGCATGAACATACAATGCAATGAAGATACTCTCTTCAATAAATGGTGTTGGGAAAATTGGACAGATACATGCAAAAATATGAAACTAGACCATCAACTTATACCATGCAAAAAAACAAATTCAAAATGGATAAAGGACTTAAACATAAGAGAGGAAACCATAAAAATACTATAGGAATCCACAGGCAGCAAAATCTCAGACTTATGCTGAAGGAACTTCTTTACTGATACTGCTACTAAGGCAATGGAAAATAAAGAGAAAATAAACAAATAGGACTACATCAAAATAAAAAGCTTTTGCACAGCAAAACAAACCATCAACAAAACAACAAGAAAGCCCATTGCAGGAGAGAACATATTTGCTAATGTTATCACTGATAAGGATTTAATTTCTAACATCTACTGGGAACTCATACAAATCAACAAAAGGAAGATAAACAATCCAATTAAGAAATGGGCAATGGAAAGATGGCGGCATAGGTAAACACCTACACTGCTGCCTCGCACAACAATTTCAAAACTACAACTAAAAGACAGAACAGACATCATCCAGAACCACAGGAAAGCTGGCTGAGTGGAAGTTCTACAGCTAGAAGGAAAGAGAGGGGCTCACAGACACCCAGAGGAACTGCAAAAAGCTGAGGTACGGGGACGCGCGCGCTGAGAGAGTGGGTGCCCGAGTACCTGGCTGTCTTTCTCTGGCAGGAGGGAGATGGGAGACTCCCAAAGGCATTGAACCCCTTATCCTATGACACTAAACCCCAGATCCAGCTGAAACTCATACGGGGGGAGTTTGGACTGTGAAAAGGGAGAAGTGAACAGAAATTTAGGGGAGTCGCAAAAGATAGGAGGCCTGGTCACGGTGGTGTGCTAGCGCACACACAGGGCGCCGGCGCCACACTGAGGACAGATTGCTGATTCTGCCGCTGGCTTTTGCGACTGGGCCGGAGACAGACCCTCCCAACTGCTCCACTTCTGAGTCCACTGGGCCCCTGTTTTGGGTGAAACCCTGGAGACCTAGACTCGTGTGGTCCTGGTACGCAGGGGAGCAGGGGAGCTGGAAAGACAGCGGTCTAGAGGTACTGTGGGGCCGGGCCCACAAGGACCGCTCCCGCGATTACCCAGTCACGTGAGACTCGGGGGCCGTGGAGGGCGGGGCCGACTGGAAGGCAAGGCGGTCCCTTAAGCCCTGAGACTCCACCCATCCCAAGCTCAACAGAGGCTTCTGTGGTCTTGCAAATAAAAAAGTTTTCCCAACATAGTGAAAATGCCAAAACAAGGGAAGGGATCAAAAACAAAAGAAATGGAGGAAAAAAAACGACTGGATATAGAGTTCAAAACCATGCTTATAAGGTCTCTCAAGAATATGGTAGAAAAGGTGGATAAATTTAGCGAAAGCTTACTAGAGATACAAAAGAGCCAACTAGAGATACTAGAGATGATGCATAAAATTAGCAGGCCCCAAGATGAGATGAAAAAGGACCAACTAGAGACACTAACTGAAATAAAAAATATACAGAATCCTAACAGCAGACTAGAGAAAGGCAAGAATCAAGTAAAAAATTTGAAATATAAAGAAACAGAAAAAACTCAACTGGAAAAGCAAGAAGAGAAGAGAATCCAAAAATGTGAATATAATGTAAGGAGACTCTGGGACAGCTTCAAGCGTACCAACATCAGAATTGTGGGGGTGCCAGAGGAAGAGAGAGAGCAAGATACTGAAAATCTATTTAAAGAAATAATGACTGAAAACTTCCCACATCTGGTAAAAGAAATGGACTTACAAG
>PVJN01054605.1:0-13358 GCA_004026805.1 Lasiurus borealis | reverse complement strand
CCCCCCCCCCTCCTAACCTCCCGCCCCTGCAGGCCCGTTTGCCCCCAACTTCCCTTCCCTGCAGGCCGTTACCATCAACTTCCCTTCTCTGCCGGCTTGGTCACCGCTAACTGCCCTCCCCTGCAGGCTTGATCATCCCCAACTGTCCTCCCTTGCAGGCCTAGTCCCTCCCAACTGCTTTCCCCTGCAGGCCTGGGTTTCCCCAAACTGCCCTTCCCTGCAGGCCTTGCTCCTCCCCCTCTCCCCCAACTGCTCTCCCCTGCAGGTCTGGATCCACCCCAACTGCCCCCCCCACCCATTGTCCTGATCACCCACAACTGACCCTCACTGATGGCCTGCTCACATCCAACTGACCCCTTGCTGATCTGCTTACCCCCAACAGCTCCTGTCATCCCATCCTGGCCTGATCACCCACTGGTGACCCAAGGTCCTAGCCCTTCCTTTTTTTTCTTTTTTTCTCAGCGCCTCCTTGAACGGAGGCCAGGGCTGGCTGGAAGCAAGTATCTAGGATTTATTTATCTTCTATAATTGAAACTTTGTAGCCTTGAGCAGAGGCCAGGACCAGGCAGGCTGGGAAGCTTGGCTTCCCCCATTGCCAGGGGAACCCAAGCTTCCCTCCGTGGCCGGCTGCCATCTTGGTTGGGTTAATTTGCATAATTGATCCTGATTGGCTGATGGGCATGTCTTGTGGGTATAGCAGAGTGATGGTTAATTTGCATGTTTCTCTTTTATTATTTCAGAGATAATAATCTGGCCACTCAGTGTATATAATCAACCTATTTCTCTCCTAGTATGTAGCTTCTAACAACTAATAACAGGATAGCCAATATAGTTTTTGGTACTTAATAAGAATAAAAGAATATATAGTGATTCCCTCAAATATTTATTGAATTGACTTACATTTGCCAATATCTATTCTATTTGAAAAGTCACTTTACCTATAAAAGAAATGTCATTTCACTACATTTCATTTAAAAGTTATCTAAACTACTGCCTTAATTTGTCTTCCTATTATCCCATACTTACAACTTACCTAATATGCTACAGCTCCAGCAAAATCTATCCTTATTATATACCTCAGCTTAACACTCCAGTCTCTTTTAAACTCTCACCTACCCACAAAATTTCATGAACTACTTCTACACAGACCTGCACAAACATTTGTGTAGGATCTCCATTACCTCGGCTGAGAATTCTCCTCATACATTCTCTCTTTACCCTCCTTGAAGAGGCTTATGGTCTGCTTGGTTTTCTTCATCAAATTCTCCATAAACACTCTAAAATACTCATTTTCTCCAAGTGTCTCCATCTTCCCCTCATATCTTGACAAGACAGTGCGAAGGTGCTGGTAGGTGTCTGGCAGCAGGTCTAAGATGTAAGGCGGGCTGTTCTTTAGCGCCAGTTTTGGGTTCTGACACAGCCGCACCACCTGAAACAAATGGAAAAGAAAGGCTATTACTTGGAGGATCTTAAGGACAATTTCCTTTTTTTAAGTTTAAAAAGTTATAAAATATGTGCTATTGCAGAAATGTGCAAAATGGATAAGAATACAAGAAATGATCCATAACTCCTCTGTCCACAGGCTATCAATTTATTTATTTTAAAATATATTTTTATTGATTTCAGAGAGGAAGGGAGAGGAATAGAGAAACATCAGTGAGAGAGAAACATCAATCAGCTGCCTCCTGCACTGGGGATGAGCCCACAACCAAGGTACATGCCCTTGACCAGAATCAAACCTAGGACCCTTGAGTCAGCAGGCCAATGCTCTATCCACTGAACCAAACTTGTTAGGGCTCTCCTGGTGTTTTATTGAGCTTCTTTAATTTGCAACTTCATGATTTCCATCAATTTGGGGAAATTACTAGCCAATTTATCAAACATTGCTCCTACCCCATTCTCTCTCTTCTCCCTCTGGAATCTTAGTTACTTATATACAAGACCTTCTGTTGGCTCCTACATTCTTTTCTATACTCTCCATATTTTGTCTCTCAGTGCTTGTCTGGATTTTTTTCTGATTTATCTTTCACTTCACTAATTCTCTCTTAAGCTGTATCTATTCTGTTAATAAACCTATCCACTAAGTTCCTAATAATCAGTTCTTGCGTTTTTCAGTTCTAGAATTTCTATATCATTCTTTATCATTTCAAGTCTCTGTCAAAATGATAAATTTTGTTTTTAATTCTTCTAACACATTAATCATAAATATAACTTTAGTCCATGACTGATAACTTAAATATCTGCATCTTCATAGGTATGTTTCTATTGTCAAAGTTTCCTCTTCGTTTTTAGTTGTATTTTGTCTTCTCATATTCCTAGTTATTTTTTATAGGATGCTGAACATTGTGAAAATGGAGAGACAAGCTCAGGCCACTGAAGATGTTATTCATAAAGGACTTGCTTTTGGTTCTGGCAGGTAGATAGGCTATGGACACTAGGAATCACAGATCATCTTAACCCAGACTTGAGAAGATTTAAAAGCTGGGCTTCAGTCCTTAAAAGATGGATCTACTTCTGTTGCACACTCACACCTATGATTTAGGCCCTCAGGGATCCGACCCAAAGCCTGGAGTACTTCCCCAGGGCCCTTCCCTTTGGCAGGCTCTAATTCCAATTGTTTGTCTTCCTTGGCTGAATCAGCAATGCCGATGAGTTTGGCCTCATAATTCTTCACTGCTTTTACAGCTTTTCTGTATCTTCTAGCTTTTCTAGTTGTCAGCAGTATATTTAATTTGAAACAACCTAGTCTAACATTTGCAGAACTCTGACATCTTACTCATTATTTCACATTTTAAAATACCTATATTTTTGTCACCAGAAGCTCATTATAAACCTCTTGAGATGTCTAAATGATTGCAGTCTATAAATATACTATATCTCAGCCATTGCCCACACTTTATCATTTATACTAGGGGCCCAGTGCACAAATTCATGCACCTTGAAAGGAATTGTGGGCCGAAAGGCTGCGGTGGGCACAGGGGCAGTCTCGGCCCATACACGGCACCCCTGCTCAGCCCCTCCCACTGCAGCCTCCAGTTCCTTGTCTGCCAGCAGCCCTGCTCCTGCCACCACCACTCCCATGTGCTGACAGCACCAGCACCACTCACACCTGCTGACAGTGCGAAGCAATTGGTGAGCGAAAGGCCAGCCCTATCTGTGGGTGTGACAGCTGCTGCCCTGCTATCCCTTCAGGAGCAGGGGGAGGTAGAGAAGCCCTCAGGGGTGATTGGGACCGGCAGCAGCCACTCATACCCTCTGATGACACCAAGTGACTAGTACCAGTGCCGGACACTGGCAGCAGGTGTGAGTGGTGGCTCCGATGCCAGCAGTGTGTACAAGCAGAGCTGGTGCCTACAGCAGGTTCAAGTGCCAGATAGGACCACAGCACACAAGAGCAAAGAATTTTCAGTAGCCACCAGAGGCTTGCCCCGATGATAGCAACAGGTGCCCCACCTTGGTCTGGTGCCCCCCACTCACCTGCTCCACCAGCCTGCCATGGCCGATACACACCATGTTCTGCATGTGCCCCAAGGTGATCAGCACACATCATAGTAATCAGTTATTCAGTTGTTTGGTTGTTCCACCAGTCAGTCTATTTGCATATTAGCCTTTTATTATGTAAGATTGTTTTCAAGTCTTAAGTATTGCAAGTATCAGTGTGATGAACATTTTGGGGTACTTTATTCTTCTCTATATCTGACTGTTTCCTTAGGATGGATCCCCCAGAAGTAGAATTGTAAGGTCCATCTAGAACAACTGCAAAATTCCCATTTAATGACTACTCATCAGGAGCTCTTTAAATTATATGTGAGATTGTATTAAATTTCTAAAGCTAGATCTTTTATTCTCTGTACATCATTTCCCTAACTTTTAAGAACAGACCTACATACAAGCTTAGCAAATAAACATAAACTAAATCAACAAAAATATTTAATGTATGAATACTTAAAGTACTTTAGGAAGTACTCATCCTCTCAAGAATTTTAAGCCAGAAGAGAAAGGCGTAGCCAAGAAAAAAGACTCCGTCTGAGAAGACAATTATCTTCTAAGTGCAATGGAGTCAAGAACTCACATTAATAAAACAAATACAGCCAGTCCCTAATATACCAGTTACATTCTAAAATCTCATTTGTAAGTCAGTTGCTTATAATTCAGAATATATTCTTACAAAATGTATATTTACATATAAAAATGTTAAAATGGCAGGTCCCTGGGTGAGTCCTCGGGAGGAAGAAGCTGACATTAGAACTAAGAGAGCAGAACCTGCAAGGATCACACAAGGCATATGACAGAAGGTTTCATTTTCAGAGAAAAATGAACAGGTAATAGAATCTACAGCACAATCAGAAGCTCTACACACATCAAAAGAGCCTCCTTCCTCTCAAACAGGAAGAAAAGGAGTTTGGACAGGTCCAGATATGGAGACAGTAAGTTAAATACAGTTGTACCTATTAGTTTTGATTTTTCTCAATGTATCCATTCAACAAATACAGGGTGGGGACAACATAGCTTTACAGTTGTTTGTTTGGGAAAATAATATAATAATCCTATCTAATAAAAGAGTAATATGAAAATTGACTGTACCTCTGCTACACCCACAAGCCATGCCCACCAGCCAATCAGAACAAGTATGCAAATTAACCCAACCAAGATGGCTACGGCCACAGAGAGAGGAGGAGGGATGCTTGGGTTGCCCCTGGCGATGGAGGAAACCAAGCTTTCCTCACACCCTTTCAAGCACAGGCCTCTGCTTAAGGTAACAAAGTTTCAATCTCTACTTGGGTCTCCGCGGGGGCCAGCCTGCAAACCACCACTGACCCCTTGCCCAGACCATCACACACCCCAAGGAAACACCCACCCTGATCCAGGACACCATCAGGGCAAACCAGCTGGCCCCCACCCATGCACCAGGCCTCTATCCTATCTAATAAAAGAGTAATATGCAGATTGACCATCACTCCAACACACAAGATGACTACTCCCATGTGGTCAAAAGATCCTGCCCCCATGTGGACACAAGATGGCCACCACAAAATGGCCAGCAGGGGAGGGCAGTTGGTAGGAACCAGGACTGCAAGGGAGGGCAGTTGTGGGCAATCAGGCCAGCAGGGGAGGACAATTGGCAAAGACCAGGCCTGCAAGGGAGGACAGTTGGGGGTGATCAAGCCTACCACAGAGGGCAGTTAGAGGTGACCAGGCCCACAGGGAGGGCAGTTAGGGGCAAACAGGTTGGCAGGGGAGCAGTTAGGCATCAATCAGGCTGGCAGGGGAGTGGTTAGGGGTGATCAGGCTGTCAGGCAGAAGTGGTTAGGGGCAATCAGGAAGGCAGGCAGGTGAGCAGTTGGGAGCCAGCAGTCCTGGATTGTGAGAGGGATGTCTGACTGCCCTCCAGGGGTCCAAGATTGGAGAGGGACCAGGCTGGGCTGAAGGACATCTCCACCCACCCCTCACCCCCAAGCATGAATTTCATGCACCAGGTCTCTAGTTAATAAATAATAATACAAGAATAAACTCAATCTGAGAAGAATAAGGCAATAAACAACAACTTTTTTTCAAATATATTTTTATTGGTTTTAGAGAGGAAAGGAGAGGGAGAGAGAGACAGAAACATCAATGATGAGAGCGAATCACTGATTAGCTGCCTCCTGCATGCCCTCCACTGGGGATAGAGCCCGAAACCTAGGCATGTGCCCTTGGCTGGAATCAAACCTGGGATCCCTCAATCTGCAGGCTGGCACTCTATCCACTGAGCCAAACCAGCTAGGACCAAACAACAACTTTTTAAAAAATCAACATGAGCCCTAACTGGTTTGGCTCATGATGGACAGAGCTTTGGCCTGCGGACTGAAGGGTCCCAGGTTCAATTCCAGCCAAGGGCACATGCCTGGGTTGCAGGGTCCATCCCCAGTGAGGGGCAGGCAGGAGGCAGCCAATCAATGGATCTCTCTCATCACTGATGTTTCTATTTCTTTCTCCCTCTCCCTTCCTCTCTAAAATCAATAAAAAATATATTTCAAAAAAAAATCAACATGAAAACATCAGGTTCTACACAGAGAATAAAGTAGTATAATAAGAAAATCCTGGGTGCTTTACAATAATGGATAAGGAAAACTTTCTGAGATAAATTTGGGTTGAGAGTTGAAATTACAAGAAGGAGTTTGCCATGTGGATTCAGCAAAAGAGCAGCCCAAATAGAAAAAAGGAACTAATCCAACAGCCCTAAAGTAGAACAGATTTGGATAGAAAGGTCAGTGAAAGAAAAATGCAGAAAGCAAGGTGCAGAGGTGATTGAGACAGAGATGTAAAGTGGTAGGAAATTAACAAGAAGGCATTATGATGAAGTCTAAAATATGTTTTTAAACTTTCAATTAGAATTTAAAAGGGCCACCTGTTTGGTGTGGCTTAGTAGTTGAGCATCAAGCCATGAACCAGGAGGTTACAGTTGGATTCCCATCAGGGCACATGTCTGGGGTGCAGGTTCCATCCCCAGTGCGGGGCATGCAGGAGGCAGCAGATCAATGATTCTCTCTCATCACTGATGTTTCTCTCTCTCTCCCCCTCTGTCTTCCTCTCTAAAACCAATAAAAAATATATTTTTTAAATATCTTATATCAGTCATTTCCTCCCATCTGTAAAAAGAGATGATACTACCTCATTGTGAAAGAACAGTTTCCAATAAAGTAGGCTTTCAGGAGAAGGCCAGTCCCCTCCCCATGTCCACACAGCTCACACAGCAGGGCAGGAATTATCTATTGAAGATGCAATGGTAGACTTCACATAACCCTTTGCTGACTCCCAGAAACTGATACCATTTTTCCTACCATCCTGGCCAAGCCACCACTAACTTGCCAATTCTGCATGGCCTCTGACTAACTGGTACCCAAGGAATAGCAACAAACAGCAGGCCGTCCAAGAACAAGCTGACCGACAACCTACGGATGCTACAGGAACCACTCCTTCAAAGGTCCAAACCAAGCAGAGCTCCCAATAAAAACATTTACATGTATACCCATATATTCTTCCTAATTTACACATGAATACATATATTCTTCCTAATTAAAAGCAACTGGATTAACACCACACAATCATGTTAAAATGTAATATTTGCCTAAAATCTCTGGAAAGATGATGAACTTCCTTTCAGTAACAACTAAAAACTAAACTAATATTGCTCTAATCTTACATATATTGTCCAACCTATAACATGCAATCAATAAATGTTCATATGTCACTCCACAATAACACTATCACAAGTTTAAAAAATGTTCCAAAATGCTTGAGCAATATGCATTTCAAATTAATACTATGCACCTCCCAGGAGTGTTTTATCTTTCCTTAGAATTTGAGCTTGGAAAAGATCATTTGTAGACTAAGTGTCTGACCAGATAAACCAGCACTCCACTAACAACTTGAATCTCCAACACTAACACAGACAATAAAAAATATATAGGTTGAACTAGTCTTCAGATATTAAAGTCTTCTGAAAAGAAAAAAATGGCTTAAATATTTATAACCCATAGGAAAACAAAGTTCCAAAAAGGCTCTGTGAATAATTCAACAAATTATCAACCAATAGTTAACAAATATTGAAGGCCAAAGCAGCCTGCCTTTGTTACTTTAGTGAATTTTAAATAGGCAGTCATAGTTAACTTAAAAATTTTCACCAAATAATTTCTACCAGTTAAAACATTTTCCTAACTAGTCTGATCTGTATGTGACCAGCTTTCCTTTACTTTCCAAGTCTCACAGCAGTAAAAATGGTTGCCTTTTATTTACCTCTGCTGTACATTTACAGCATCTGCGGAACAATGACAGAGAGAAGAATGTGCCTAGCTCTGAGACCAATAGTACCCTGTGCAGCTGCCATAGCCTCCATTCATAGGAGCTTTCTCGCTGACTCCTCTTTGCTTCTGCCAATGCTCGAAGATCAATAGAAAAAATTTGTAAAGTGCTATGATCACACTACAGAGGTATAATATTATGCTTAAAAACTGCTAAATTTTTGAAAAATAGAAAAGCTACAGAGAACAGTGCCTAACCTCATTCTATTCTGATCACAATGTTTGCTAACACAAAGGAACCTGTATTTCTAGTTAAGCAGAAAACTATAAGTATATAGGACTATGAATAAGTATTCTTTTTTTAAATCTATTTTTACTGAGTTCAGAGAGAGGCAGGGAGACGGAGAGAGAGAAACATCAAAGATGAGAGAGAATCATCGCTCGGCTGCACAACCCACACTGGGGATCAAGCCTACAACCTGGACATGTGCTCCAACCAGGAATCCAACCGTGCCCTCCTGGTTCATAAATTGATAACCCCTGAGCCACGCTGGCCAGGCATACCTGAGTATTTTTCATCTCTGTAGACCTCAACTTATCCATGGAAGCATTTTTCATTTCAAACTATTTCATACATTAAAACATTGTTAAAATAGCACTCAAAAACGAGTATTTAGTATGTTGAACTTCACATAAAACATGTAAAATTGGATTACAGTTTTAAAAGAATTTATATTGAGAAACTAAGATGGCAGCATAAGTGAACACCTAAGCTGCTGCCTCGCACAACAATTTCAAAACTACAACTAAAAGACAAAACAGACTGAGTGAAAATTCTACAACTAGAAGTAAAGAGATGAGCACATGGAGACTCAGAGGAGCTGTAAAAAGCTGAGGTACGGAGATACACTCGTGGAGAGGACGGGTGGAAGAGGATCTGGCTGGCTTCCTCTAGTGGGAGGGAGACGGAAAATCCCAACTGCACTGAACCCCAGCTTCAGGCAAGACTCATAGGGGGAGTCTGGACTGTTGTGAAAAGGAAGGAGTGCATGGAAACTTAGAGGAGCCACGAAAGGCAGAAGTCTGGGGACTCACGAAAGTGCATGCGAAAATTTGCGTGAAAGTGTACACACAGAGTGCTGTCTGCTGATTGTCCCTGGCTTCCTCTAGCAGGAGGAAAACAGAACATCACAACAGCACTGAAATCCAGGTCCACCTGCACTGAACCCCAGTTTCAGGCAAGACCCTGGGGACCCAGACTGACACAGGTCCCTAGAGTGCACAGAAACTCAGGGGAACTGAAAGGCAGAATTCCAGAAGCTCGAACACGCGCGCGAAAAGCAGAGGTCTTGGAGGCAAGAGTGCATGTGCAGACACAGCTGATCCTCACAACCAATTGGCTTGGAGGTCAATTCCTCCCCAGTGATACCAATAATAATCAAGAATTACCTATAGGGACTAGGGCGCGGAGTCCACGCCATCTTGAAGGGGAAAACGGTCTTTCTTTGGGAACTCATCAACACCGCCAGCCAGACAAGCCTTGGAGCTGCCCTGCGACCCAGCAGTAACTCGAGCCAGAGTCCTGCAGATGGCGGACCCTGGGACCTCCACCTCCAAAGCATTTATATAAAGTTACAAAAAGAATTGATAGCCCATTTGAAATTGAATTGCCATGGCCTAGAGCAAAGAATATCCTTACATGATATTATTCTACAATGTCATTTACTTTTTGATATTTCACAACAGCATACTGTACAACTATTCCAAACAAACTTACAAACTAATTCTTTGAATGTTTAGCAGCAATTTAAAAAGAGGACATGAAAGGATTTAATTCCTTTCAGAAGGAATTAAGGCACTGGGAAGGCACTTGAGCACTCTATACTAGCCCTCTTTCCTCTCTTGCCAACAGGGACCTCTTCTCACAACCCAGCGGCCCTCAGCTATAGCCTGAGCTCTCTATTCATGCTGAAGTTGAAGCCTCGAGGTCTCGCCAAATGGTGTGAGCTGGGCCCTCCCTGGAGAAGGAACCTGAATTCCCCGAGATAAGTGACCAGTGCCGGGACCCCCGCCAGCAGGCGAGGGGATCCCCAAGGCAGGTGCTGGGTGTGGAGGCCACGGGGGCATAGGCTACCATGGAGACAGAACTGAACCTCACAACACCCTGCTTGTCTCCAGAGGATGACTGGTTAGCCAGAGACGGGTAAGATTCCTCAGGGAAGGAACAACCTAAGACAGGCACAGTCACAGAGGGGCCATCATGAGAGAACTTGGGGGTCAACAGAGGTGGGGCACAGACCTTCACCCCCCTCCAACCTTGCAGGGGTCTGAACCTTCACCCCTTCTGAGGGAGGTCTCCTGCTCCCATGGATACCTCACTTCGCACACTCAGCACAGATCGGGACCCAGGTAACAGACAGAAACATGCCGACAGCAGCTGCCCTGTATCTAAATTCAGCCTAGCACTAGGAATGCTCAGTGCCTACTCAATGCAAATAAACCTTTCCACTAATATATACAGGTTATCTAAGATTGTTGGTAGAGTATTAAATTTGACGTAAAAGAGTTATCAAGCTTTCAGAACTGGCGAACTGAAATAAATGAACAGCCAAGAAAATTTAAGTGTACTGGACAAAAAGCTGTTTCTAAAGTATTAATTAAAATTTCTATTGATAGCTCATCTCATGGTAAAATTGCTTAATATGCAATGAACATAAAACAGGCATATTTGTGCGCAAAAAATTAAAATTTAAAGTTATCAAGATTGCATTAAAAAATTTTACCTAATTCTCCATTAATCAAAAAAAAGGGGGGGAGTAGGATAATATCATGTAAGGAAAAATATCTGGTATGTAAATTACATCTAGAAAATTTTCACTTTAGAAAATTAATTTCCATTTGTAATACTAACAGCAACACACCCATGAAAAACACACATGATGTCAAGCCAAAGGAAAAGCAGGCAGGCAAAAATAAAGAAGACCCAAGTCAATTTTATAGAAAAGATTCCTTTGTTAACTCTTGGTTGAGAATATGTTTATATACTTTCAGAAAACAACTCCAAGACCAAGTGGACTCCTGCAACAGAGAGGAACTGACAGGTCTGCTCCAACCATGAAGACAAGAGGAGAAACAGTCCAGAGATGGAAGATGCGGATGACACCTTGCCATGTGAGCAGTCAGCAGCAGTGCATCGCTACAGGATGCCTAGGACCAAACCAGAGAGGGTTGGATCGGCATTGCCACCCTTTGTCCACTATCCAGATACCATTGACAACATGTACACATAAGGAACTGTTTGACATTGAAACTGGGAATCAAAGCTATCAGACATTGAAATTGGGATTTAAGCATTTTTCTTTTGCTCTTGTGGGTTTATTTCTAGCCTAAAGGGGGTTGGGGGAAGCAGATCCAGAGGCAAAGAAGCAATGAACAGACTATCGTGTAGTAGTGGGAAGGCAGGGGAGGTTGGGGGGGAGGGGCCTGTAGGAGATCAACGGAAGGAGTTGTATGCATGTATGTAGGCATAGCCAGTGGATACAGGGCAATGGACAGGTATGGGGGGCGAAGATGGGTGAGGGCATGTACTGGAGGTTGGGGAAGGCAATAGGGATAGATAGATAGATGATAGATAGATAGATAGATAGATAGATAGATAGATAGATAGATAAAAAAGAATTACCTACAACAAGACTGTACACACAGTTCACAAAGGTGTGCACCAAGAGTGTCCACCTCAGATAACTGGGGAGGCAAAGCTACTGGGCCACATAGGACACCTAGCACACAAAGCTACTCTACTAACACAGGGAAGCAGCGAAATATGCGGAGACTAAAGAACAGATCACAAACGAAAGAAATGGAGAAAAACAAATGACTGGATATAGAATTCAAAACCAGTTATAAGGTTTTGTAAGAATTTCCTAAAAAAAATAATGGATAAATTTAGCGAGACCCAAGAGAAAATGAAGAAGAACCAACTAGATATTAAACATACACTGACTGAAATAAAAAATATTATACAGAGACCTAACAGCAGACTAGAGGATTGCAAGAATCAAGTCAAAGATTTGAAATACAACGAAGCAAAAAACACTCCACTGGAAAAGAAAAGAGAATCCAAAACTGTGAAGATAGTATATGGAACCTTTGGGACAATTTCAAGCATACCAACATCAGAATTATCAGGGTGCCAGAAGAAGAGAGAGAGACCAAGATACTGAAAACCTATTTGAAGAAATCATGACTGAAAACTTCCCACATCTGGTGAAAGAAATAGACTTATAAGTCCAGGAAGCGCACAGAACCCCAAACAAAAGGAATCCAAAGAGGACCACACCAAGACACACCATAATTAAAATAAGAGCAAAAGACAAAGAGAGAATATTAAAAGAAGCAAGAGAAAAACAGTTAATTACCTACAGGGGGAGCACCCATATGACTGTCAGCTGATTTCTCAATAGAAACTCTGCAGGCCAGACGAGAGTGGCAAGAAATATTGAAGTGATGAATAGCAAGAACAATCAAGATTACTCTACCCAGCAAAGCTATCATTCAGAATTAAAGGGCATATAAAGAACTTCACAGATAAGAGAAAACTAAAGGAGTTCATCAACACCAAACCAGTATTATAGGAAATGCTGAAAGGTATTCTTTAAGAAGAGGAAGAAGAAAAAGGTAAAGGTAAAAATTATGAACAACAAATACATATCAATCAACAAGTAAATCTAAAAATCAAGTGAATAAAAAAATCTGATGAACAGAATAAACTGGTGAATATAATAGAATTAGGGGCATAGAAAGGGAGTGGACTGATCATTCTTAGGGAGGAAGAAGTGAGGAGTGTGCAGAGAGAGACTGGACAAAAATCAAACACCTATGGATGGGGACAATGGGGGGGAAGATAAGGGCAGAGGGTGGGGTGTTAACCAGGTGGAGGAGAGATAGGGGGTGGGGGGAGAGGAACAATTGTAATAATCTGAACAATAAAGATTTATTAAAATTTAAAAAAAAAGATTTTATATTGTTCAAGAAAATAGGAAGTATAGCAAAAGAGACACCAGACTCGGAGTCTGGAGCCCTGGGTTTCAGTCTGGTGTAAGACATGAACTGGCTACATGACATTAGGCAAGTTATTCATTTCTCAATTTATAACTCTATAAATAAAAGAGACCAAGTACTTTCTAAAGTCTCGTAAGACTTTAATTTCTGCCCTGGCTGATTTGGCCCAGTGGATAGAGTGTGGGCCTGCGGACTGAAGGGTCCCAGGTTCAATTCTGGCCAAAGGCACATGCCCAGGTTGCAAGCTCATTCCCCAGTAGGGGACGTGCAGGAAGCAGCTGATCAATGATTCTCATCATTGATGTTTCTCTCTCTTTCTCTCTCCTTCTTCTCTGAAATCAATAAAGATATATATATTTTTTAAAAGATTTTAATTTCTTAAAATTTCAAGTTTCAGAAACTTGAAGAGGTATCAGTTGTATATTGTAAATATGTATATTAGCATATTGCCCTCCAAAAAATAAACTTCCACCCGCAACCCTTGTCTAGTTTATTGATTTAAATATGGTAACTAGT
>PVJN01054604.1:0-13351 GCA_004026805.1 Lasiurus borealis | reverse complement strand
CGTATTTGATAAAACTGTCTCTGTAGTCTGGAAATAGTATGCGCTACTGACCTTGCCAGAAAACCAACTCCCTCTTCAAGAGTCTAATATTAGAGGCAATTTATGTACACAAAAACCCCGCTGTCAGGGGAAAGATAAGGGAAAAAGCCAAGCTCTTGTTTGCTTCTGTCCACCTGGTCTTCTCCCGGCTCACCACACCCCAGGACCCGACAAGGCACAGGCATCCACACACACCCCACGGGTGACCGCTGAACTCTGGATGTGAGCCAGAAACCCACACAGTTCTGCCCGGACAGGCTATGCTGTCACAGCAGGCATGGGGAGATTTTCTTAAGTGTCACATTTCTCAAGATCAAATGAACACTCCGCCACCGGGCGGGCACAGGCAGGGTCCAGTCTCGGTCGCTATCGTGGTGCCTGCTCCCCTCTCCGGGATCTCACCAGGTTCCCGACTAACAGAGCATCCCGTGCAATCCCGGTCCGAGGTAGCGTCTGCCCCCCTGAAGCTGGGGCCCAGCCCTCGGTCCTCCGCTCTGAGCTGGACTCTGCTCTGCGTGGACTCCGGGAACGCCGGGCCTGGCTGCTGTGAGCTCAAGACCACACGCTCGGCATCGGAAACAGACGTCATTTTCTGAAAGCGGGTGTCAGGAACAAGGTCAGGAGGCCTCCCAGCCACAGGCTGGGCAGCTACCACGGCCAGTTCCTTGAAAGGAAAATGACAGATTTGCTCTTCACCCTGCACCAGCCTCATGCCTGCTGCAGGCTCACTGGTCAGCAGTCAGTGGAGGAGGACTGGGGGGTGAGGAGAGGGGGTGGAGAGAAACCATTGCAATAACAGCCGTGTTGTTCCCTATGCTCTCACTCAGTCCTCCAGACAGCTCTGTGGAGTAGCTGATCACCCCGTTTCACACCCAAAGAAACCGATTTTGAGAAAAGTGAAGGGCTCGCATGAAATTATTCAACAAGGGAATGCAGACACCACGATACACAACCAGGCTTGTCTGCGCCCAACACCCTGCGCCCAGCAGGCCACGAGCTTCCGGGAAGTTAACCTGGCAGGTGGGCTGTTTCTTTCCCTGAGACTTAGGAAACCATTCCCAAAACAACACAAAAAACTAATCACTCCTCCTGAGGATCCTGGCCACCCACACTGTCCTCTCCCTGAGAAAGGGGTCTGGAAGACGCCATTAGCACAGAGAGGCCTTTCCCCATCCATCAGCCTCTGCCAGCCAGCTGCAGTGCGGGGTCCTGCGGAGCTCAGATCCATAAACAAGGTTGCCTCCCGTGTATTCCAAACCCTCCGATACCTAAGGGCGTTGTGGGCAGACAGCACATATTCACGGCAGCGGGAGAGCATGTCTGTTCCCTGGCAGGTAATCTTGGGCAAGCGATTTAATTTAAATGTCATTTTTCTCCTGTGTTCAGTGGGGCTAAACAGTGGTATTACTTCGTATCGATGATGGGCTGGGAATTACACAGGGCTTCCTGCACACCAGGCACTGCTCCGAGCATCCTGCCTATAGAAACTCATTCAATCCTTCGCACAGCCCCGTGGGACAGGCGGAGCGGGAGCTGTTACTATCCCCACATTGCACAAGAGGGCAGGAGACACAGAGAAGGTAAGTAACTTCCCCAGCGTCACACAGAGCTGAGACTCCATCTTGAGCAACGTGAGGAGGTCGCACCACCAAACCGTATAACTTCTTCGTGTTGTGAGGGTTCACTGAGATGGTGCGGGGAAAGCATTTCTAGCATCGTACCTGGTCCATGATAAGCGCTTAGTTCATGCTACGCCGTTATTTTTACCATAACCATCATCATTTAAAAACTGAAGCAGAAGACAGCGCTTCAAATTGAGGCATAAAAGCACGTCTCCAGAGAGCGAGCAGACAGACGCCCAGCCTTTTTAGAACGGTCTGACGTTTTAAGGGAAAGAAAAAGGAAGGCTTGGCAAGAGAGGCTCCAAATCCCCATCTTAGAGGGATGGCGCTTTTTTTAAGCACCACATTTACACAGCAATTCCGCAAATGCCAGGGAGCGGAATACACTGCAGACCAACCGCTGAGGGAATTCCCTCCTGAAAGCCACCGCTCCCCCAAAACCATCAGGAACTCAGGCAGCTGGGGATCGGCGGTGCTGGAGACACAGCTGAGTCCTTTTTTAAAAGAAGAAAATAAAACTAATGAGAAAAGCCTGGCCCTGCAATGAGAAGCCTGGGTTTGACGCTAAGCGCACTCAGAGGTGGAAGGAGTGGAGGTGCTGTGAGTAGGGACTCTGATGCTCTCCCCACAGTGGTGCCTCCTCAAAACCTAATGACACCCTCAGAGATGCCTTCCCCGACAATCCCAGTTAGGTCAGGTCCCCGCCCTTCCCCGGGTGGCTCCGCTGGTTAGAGTGTCGTCCCATACACCAAAGGTTGCGGATTTAATTCCCGCTCAGGGCATATATCTAGGTTGTAGGTTACATCCCCAGTCAGGGCAGAAAGCAATCGGTCATTCACCTTTTTTCCATCAGGTAACAGAATCCCTAATGATCTTGTGTAACATGTTTCTGGCCACAGAGACCTCTGTATAAAAGCACATATCCCCAACACCTACTACATGTTCCATAAACACTTGTTAAATAAAAGAGGTAAAAAGTTCAGTCTCTACTCGCAACTCATCTCTGAAAAACATGTAAGAGTGTTTAAATGTACAATCCACACAATCACCACAAAAATTCTCTTTCTTCTCCAACTCCACACAGTACTGCCCAAAAGAAATACACTGCTAGCCACCTCTGTGACTTAAAATTTTTAGTAGCCAAAAGTAAATGGAAACAAGCAAAATTAACTTTAATAGTGATTTTACTTAACCAAATTTTATTTAACCTAATATTTAATCTAATACTAGAGGCCCGATGCACAAATTCATGCATGGGTGGTGATCCCTCGGTGTGGCTGGCCACAGGGGCCAATCCGGGGTACTAGCTGGCGGGGAGGTAGGGGGGACAGGGAGATGGCAGGAGATTAGCTGTGGAAGTGCACTGATCACCAGGAGACAGCTCCTGCATTGAGCGTTTGCCCCCCTGGTGGTCAGTATGGGTCCTAGAAACTGGTCGTTCAGTTGTTTGGCCACTTAGGCTTTTATATATAGAGAGAGATTATAAAAAATGATCAATATTTAGAAGTTATTAATGAGATTTCCCACAATCTTCTTTTTTTTTGGGGGGGGGTGCTGGGTGGTAAGTCTCCAAAAGCCAGTGTACATTTTATCTTTATGACACATCTTAATTTTGACAAGCATATTTCAGGTGCTCAATAAGCACATGTGGCCAGTAGTTGCCATATTAGATGGCACAGCTCTAGCACCTTAAAACAGCGGTGGCCAACTGTTGGTCCATGGACCACTGGTGGTCCGTGAGGTCTGAAAGGTTGGTGACTGCTGCCTTAAAATTCTCAAAGCCCATTTCAGGAAATCTCTTTCTCTCTCTCTCTCTCTCATTGCTATTCCCTCTGCCTAGAACTCTTGCTCCTTCCCCAATAGGCACAGTCTCTTTGTTCAGATCTCCACACTGCATTCATTGTTACCTATCTGTTCTTTAATAGCTGTCACTGTCCATTAGGATATAATCCCCATGAAGCAAGGACCTGGTGGTATCTCCAGAGTCTAGTACATTGCCTGGCATATCATCCGTCTTCAATGAGTATTTGTGAGTAAGGGAAGGAAAGAAGAATAAATCCTTTCGACCTGATCCCTTCCCTCCTTTGGACCAAGCCTTCCTAGAAGACAAAGACCCCCTCCACTCTGAGTGTGAGCCATGATAGGCTCCGGCTGCTTTTGTGCCTGGCCTTAATGGTCAGGGGGCCATAAACCCTTTGGCAGTCTGTGACACCCATAGCCTTTGCTCAAACTAATGTTTTTAAATGCACATAAAATGTGACATTCACAGAATTACAAAGGACACTGAATATAGTCATTACAGTTGGCAAATTTTTCTTAAAATCGTATGTGGTGATATTAGCATCGGCAGCTAGATACTAATAAAGAAAAGGAGCAGAGGGAATCCGACATTATTAAGCATTGCTAACCAGTGAGCAGAAGCCTGCCTCACCAGGAAGTTACAGCTCAGACCCCGCAGGGGACTGCCGCACTGCCCACAGGGGACTGACACTCCTCCATATAGCCACCAGATTGGGCCTCCGATACGTGGAAAAACGATATTGCTTTGCTTTGGGGAGAAAGTGGGAGCTCAAATTGCTCTCAAGAATGGCCCCCGTGAGCCATGGAATCCACCCTGAGCTGCCTGAAACCCAGGGATTTGTAATGGTTTCCATGTAGAAAATTGGGGGAAAGGAGGGCGGGGACATAAAGAGAGACTGGTACTCTGGAGCCTATCTCAGTACTGTGAGCATTGCCCAACAATCACGACCACCTCCCCCACCGCCAAAGTATTGGGAGAAACCATGCATTCCTAGGACAAGTGTGGGCTTAGAATTAGAGCTGGGTTTATGTCCACGCTCAGTCACTTACCCCCTGGATGGGCTTCTACAGGTCCCTTTTCCTCCAAGCTTCCAGTCTCCTGTCTGCAAAATAGAGGGAATGCCGTTGTGATGGAGATTCGATGAGGACTAGATTCCATCAATAAAGCAGCTAGCACACAGTAGGCTTTCAGTAAATGGTAAATATCACTCAGTACTATGAACCACAAGAGTTTTAAGTGTACCGTGTCTGAAAATGGAGAAGGGGAGGAGAAATTAAGGTAAAAGAAAGGGAAACGAGACATCAAAACGAGAGACCTGGTTGCTGAAGAATTTCAGCCGTTCGGTGCTGGGTGAAATAAATGATCATGTGGGGATGACCAGAAGGTAATTTTATGTTAAAGAAAAATGACTTATATTCATTGGGACAGTGTGGTTCAAGGTTCCCGTTCAGAGTTCGGGTTCTGAAGGAAGCCGCACGCAAATGAAGAGACTAGGAAAGTATTAATTTGGGAATACAGGCTGGAACCCTCCTCTAGTGAGAAGACTGTCTTGCTCTGGCCTTGCTCTCTCTTTTATTGAGACTTGGGGACACACCCACAGCCTTTAGGCAGGAAATTCCAAGAACAAAAATACAAAAGACAAACAGAGTTGGAGGCTGCTTCAGGCTTCAGCTAACAGTGTCTCAACTAAACAATGAGTGGTTAGAGCAGTTAAAGTTGTTGACTAAGCCTTTATGGCTTCCACATCTTTCTATTAGTGAGACAATGTTTGTTCAGGCAGGACAGCCCAGAGCGGGACATGAGGACAGGTGTCACTAGGAGGTCGGCCGCAGACATGCTTCCCGGCGTCGGGAAAGGTGGCGGTTACATGCTCCATCTCCCAGCAGGCCAGTCGCAGCCCTCCCTGAGCCTGGTTTGGGAGGAAAAGGCCCTCTGTTTCACACAGTGATGACAATTAAAATGTCAGAGGGGAAAGTGACTGAAGTGTCACTGTATCTCTGGTGACCAGGTTATTTTTAATTTCTCAATTTCCCTCCCCTGACTTCTGGGATCCCTGTAACCAGTGAGAGTCGAAAGCCTTAAGCATACATGCAATCCATTCACTGTTCATTAGTGAAGTCCATTTGCAAACTCTCTTTTCCCTTGGAGCTGTAAATAGGAAGGTATGAGTGCCGAGTGGTAAAGACGAGGCTTGATTTTGCTGTCTTAATCCAACCAGCGTCCTGGGAAGCTCAGTGAATAATACTTTTCCTTTCTTATATTTTGCCTACTCCCTGCATCTTCCCCTTCACTGACATCACACCCCCTCTTCTCTTCCCAAGACTGGGTGCTGCCTGCCAGGATTCTGGAAAGGAGCCAAGCCTAGGACCCACAGTAACAAAGGAAGGAGGATGAAGAGGTGACATTAGCCGCAGCTATGTGCGGGGCACCAGTTTAGACACTGGGGGGAAAGGTATCGCTGGCCCACGAGATACCTGCAGTCTAATTATTCTGCACAACGAAGTCCATTGTCCTTGCTGAACTCAGAACAAGGGCTCTCATAGTTCGTCCCCAACTGGCACTTCCAGCCCCATTCTTCACCCCTGTGGGTACAACTAGGCAAACTAGAACCCAGGACCAGCCCCGGGTCCTGGCTCTCTACATGGAGCTGGCCTACATCTGAAAATGTAGGTCAAAGGTGAGTTTGAATCCAGCCCTGCTATCTATAAACTGGTGACTTAGGAGAATAGGTAAATTTCCTCTCCGAACCTCAGTTTTCTTATTGCAAAAGGTGGATGATACCGTTTCATGGGACCACATGCAGATTCAATGAGATCATCCATGGCAAGTGCCTGAATCACATGAATGACAGGACATCCCCACTAGAGGCCGCTAGGTTAAATGTGTGTAGGAACAAAGGAGGAAGAGAGAAGCTCCCTACTTTAAAAAAAAATTTTTTTCCTCCCATATTAATATACCAACAAGAGACTTGCTTGTGTCAATAATCATCTTATTATACATGCAAATCACGACCGCGAGTGCTAAGCTTACCAATTCCCATCTTCGTATAAATTATTTAAATCAGATCAGTACCCGGCAGAGTTCAAGATTTCAGCGCTGTAATCATCATGCATAAAACCCCTTTATGAAGGAAGCCGATCGTGAGAAAGAACATTGGGCATTCAGGGCGTAGCAACGGGGCGGCTGAAGGTCAGGGTTGGGTTGGAGGGAAGGAAAATAGAAGAAAAGAAGAGGGTGGAGGAAGGATAAGGACCTTGAAAGGAAAAGCATGGGATTCTCAAAAGTCATTTTACCAGGATTTAAATGAATCTGAACTTAAAAGGTAAAAAATACTTACAATACCCCAAAGGTATAAACAACCCAAATGCCTACCAATGGATAAACGAAACGCGCTATACACATATAATGGAACTCTTAACAAAACAAAAACAAAAACAAAAAACATTGAAACCTGTAAAGAATTTCTGTGAATTTATTTGAGCCAAACTGTCAACATATGCTGGGAAGCAGAACCTCAACGAATTGAGATGATGCTCCGGAGAATGGCGGGTTACATCTGTATTTATACATTGCCATCAAAGGAGGGACATAGGTGGGTTACATGAAATTCGTTGGTGATGGATTAGGAGGTGGGATAAAGCAAAGCGGAGGAGTTGGATAAAAAGTGAAATGATGGACACATACGTAGGTGGGTGCAGGAACAATTAACATGATAATGAAGGAATCTGTGGTCTCTGTCCTGGCGCCCACCACATCTGGTTGTGCCCGAGGGGCTCCAGAAAAAGGGAAGTTACAAGTTACCCAGACATTTCAAGGGTAAGTTATCACAGATGCAAAATGACAGACAGGCTTAGTGAAGGTAAAGGTTGACCTTGTTGGGGAAGATACCGGCCTAGGATGTAACTACCACTATCACTGCATTTAAAGTTTCATTTCAGACCATCCTTGGTGGTGACTTCAGGTCTCTGAGTTTGCAAGACCGCCATGCAGGCTTCCCCTGAGTTTGTCAGGTCAGCATGTGGCCCCTTTCATCCACAGAACACTGTTTAGGCATACAAAGGAGTAAAATCCTAACACATACTATAACATGGATGAATCTTGAGGATGTTATGTTAAGTAAAATAAGCCAGAAATCTAAGGGGCACATCTTCCATTTTTCCATTTATCCGAGGTACCTGGGATAAGCAAATTCAGAGACAGAAAGCAGAAGAGCGGTGACCAGGAGCCAGGAAGAGAACGGAGAGCTATTGTGTAATGGCTACAAAGTTTTGCTGGGAATGATGAAAAAGTTCTAGAAATGGACAGCGGTGATGGTTGCATGGCAGTGTGAATATTCCTAATGCTCCTGGATCGGACACATAGCAATGGTTCAGATGACAAACCTAACGTCATGTCTGTTTTGCCACAGTAGGGGGGGAGGGGAGAAAGATAAACTGCTTCTGAATACCTCCCAGGCTTTCTGGAGGAGAATGCTAACCAAGAAGGAAGACAGAGCCCAAAACCAAAGTTCCAGAATGTCCCTCCCTCCTCCGAAAAGTCCGGAGGATTCTCTAAGGCAGCGGTTCTCAACCTGTGGGTCAAGATCCCTTTGGGGTCGAATGACCCTTTCACAGGGGTTGCCTAAGACCATCGGAAAATGCAGATATTTACATCACGATGCATAACAGTAGCAACATTTCATGGTTGGGGTCACCACCACATGAGGAACTGTATGCAAGGGTCACGGTCTTAGGAAGGTTGAGAACCACTGCTCTAAGGGAAGTTGCTTATTTTACCACCCACCAAAGCCTCACCATTGTCCTCTGCCCTCCTCCTTTCCGCCTTGTCCTTTAACAAACCGGTCTGCACTGCCATCCATTACTTCTTCCTCCTCCGCTGTTCCCACCACAATGCCTTAAAGTGGAAGATAAACGGCCACATCCAAACCACCCCACCGGCTGATGCTAACGAAACGCCCCGTTGTGGGAAACTCCAGCACCGCGCCTTGGAATTACCCACGGGGCGGCGCTTCTTTTTAATCTGCAGCTTTTATGGCTTTTACAATTAAACGAGCCCTCAGCACCCACGCTCCTGCTCGGCAGGTACGGAGGCTTCCACCGGCGCTCAGAAAACGATGACACGTTTCAGCTGTGACTACGGCAGCAATTACCCCTTTGTTCCTTTAAGATGGCCGCCCGCCGTGGTTAGCCAGGGCGGGAGAAATGAGGCCACGGTCTAATTAATTTTTATCTCAATTATCTGGGCAGCGGCCTGGATTCTGATGATCAGATCTTTGCCGGTGGAAATTGAACAGGATCGAAGGAGCTAGACAGGACAAGGACGGGCGAGGAAACTTGGGTGAAACTGCCTGCAGGGAACAAGGTCATGTGTGAGCTTTATACTCTTCAACCCGCTCCTCCAAGGGCGGCTGCAGACCTGCAACGTGAGCACCATCCCGGGGCCGCCTTAGAAATGCGGCCACATGAAGGGTACCAGCCTTAGAAATGCAGCCACATGGAGGGCACGATGAGGGAACCACTGGATAGGGCCCCCAGTGGCGCCCAGGTTTTAGGGCACCCACACACCTAGGACTGTAAAGTGTCAGAAGCCCAGCATTGGGCCCAGCCAGCGTGGCTCAGCGGGTGAGCATCCACATATGAACCAGGAGGTCACGGTTCCCCAGGCAGGGCACCTGCCAGGGTTGCAGGATCCCCAGTGGTAAACGTGCAGGAGGCAGCCGGTCAATGATTCTCTCTCATCATTGATGTTTCTATCTCTTCCTCTCCCTTCCTCTCTGAAATTAATAAAAAATATATTAAAAGAAAAAGAAGAAGTCTGGTGTTAGTTTCCTGTGACTGCTCTGACAGATCACCACAAACGTCATTGCTTGAATGAAGCATGATCTCACAGTTTGGAGCTTAGGGAGAAATGAGAGACCAGGGTCAAACTCTGGCGCTGCCATTTATTAGTTTCTGTGACTGTGGACAGACAACTCAGTCCTGCCCCAAGACTGGTTGGACAGGGGAGGAGGGAAAAATCCTCTGCTCGCAACACCTCGGCTAGATCTGTTAGCGCCCCAGTTGAAAAACATGCACCGGAGGCTGTTGTCAGCCAACCAGGTAACTCACTTCATCCTGAACGACGTGAGCCGGGAGAGTCCGTCCATGTAGGGGTGTCTCTTCTGTGACTTGTCTCAGCAGGGCCTCGGGGAAAACCACATTCTGTCCACGGGAGAAGGGCTTCCCTGAAGGGAACAGGTGTCACCACTGCCACTCATCCTGGGAAGACGGCGGCCCAGGCAAGAAATGGGAATCCAGAGAGCCACACCCTGGACTGAGGCGAGGACAAGCAGCCCTTCTTCCTGGGACGGAGGAGGCATCCGAGCAGAAGGTCCTGCCTCCTGTTGGCACAAAAGAAAACGTCCGTGCTGCCACCTGCACTCACTCCTGGGACTTGCTCTCCAGGCCGCTGCTGCCAGTCTGCCTGGCCGCCTGGGGCACCTGCCCGCCCAGCACCCCGGGAGAACTGGAAACAAAGCCTCACTGAGGGGGGGCCGCACCCCTGAACACTGCACCGAGGCCCCAGCCCCCAGGCCCCACCTCAGCGCCGGGCACATTCCCTTGGTCTCTGACCGCAGCCTGCGGCCAAGGCCACCACCAAGGTCTCGTGGCCCAAATCCCCTTCCCCAGGGTCCTTTTAGAGGAAAAACCGTTGTCTGCGCCTTTCCCGACCCAAAAATTCTGCCATTTCATCCAAAGCAGATGTTCATTTTCAGTTTTCTTTAGACATTTACCTTCAACAGACGTCACTTATTTACACAGATGTAGCTTAGCTTCCCATTGCCTTAAAACTTCCCTCTCCGGGAGAGATTCTTGCCTTTATCTGTATATACCATATTTTCCGGCATATAAGACGACCCCCGACTTTTCCAGTTAAAAAGTTAGAATACAGAGTTTGGGATATGCTCGCCCTGTAAGATGACACCCAGCGTATAAGACAACCCCAGACTCTTGAGATTTTCCTCAATTAAAAAGTCGTCTTGCCGAGACTGGTTTGGCTCAGTGGATAGAGCGTCGGCCTGCGGACTGAAAGGTTCCAGGTTCGATTCCGGTTGGGGGCATGTACCTTGCTTGCGGGCACATCTCCACTGTGGGGCGTGCAGGAGGCGGCTGATCGATGTCTCTCTCTCATCGATGTTTCTGACTCTCTATGCCTCTCCCTTCCTCTTTGTAAAAAATCAATAAAATATATATATTTTTTTTTAAAGTCGCCTTATACGCCGGAAAATACGCTAACTAGAAGGCCCATCGAAGTATTGCTCCTGTTGTTACAGGAGAAACTGTCCCTCGATAGTCAAGCCAGACTCCCATCTCTGGGAAAACAGAACACATGCTGGCAGGTTTTAAATAGCCGTTTCCCACCTGCATCCCAGCCACGGCTCCCAGCCCTCCAGGCTTAAAAAAGTGCCTCGGGTTCTACCTCGTGCCATCACACACGTTCCAGTGCTGCCTCCAGGCAGAGTGCTAGACACAGACGCTTCCCTGCTTCCTCTGACCTTGACCGAATCTTCATATTTTTAGAGCTCTATCTGTCCACATTGTTTTCTGCCCCAATACACCCAGGGAAGATGATAAACTCTGTCACTCTCAGCATCTCACGACACCATCGGGGATTCTCAGATTGAAGGTGGAGCAGGCAGACCTTACAGAGACATAATAGAGTCTTCGAGGGGCAAAAAAATGTGTAGTTTGCAAAGATAATTAAAACACCCTATCCCCTCTAAAGCCCACCTTCCCCCTACACACGAATAAATTCTTTGAGGCCTCTACCTTGCATATGTCTTCTCCCACCAGCCATTATAAAATTCATCTGGATGTGCTTCTTACAAGCCTCACCACTCCCTCCAAAATCCATGTCCTGGGGTCACATCAATTCTCCTTTCATGTTTCCTTATTCTCTGCCCAAGTTGCTAAAATCTAAGGCTTGTGAGGAGTCCTATAGAGACGCCCAATGCTCAACTCACTAGAACCAACGTTTACATTTGTAAAGAGCGGAAACACTGCCTCCAAACCCAGTAATCCAGTCCCTTCTATAGACTCGAAGGCCTGACAGGTGTCCTAAACCCCAGGTGCATTTGAAACAAGAGCTGGGAAGCTGCATTGAAAGCTTTAGAGCCACGGAAACTGGTTTGGCTCAGTGGATAGAACATTGGCCTGTGGACTAAAAGGTCTCAGGGTCAATTCCGGTCAAGGGCATTATACCTTGGTTGCAGACACCTCCCCAGTGGGGGGCATGCAGGAGGTGGCTGATCAATGTCTCTCTCTCATCGATGTTTCTAACTCTCTATCCCTCTCCATTCCTCTCTGTAAAAAATCAATAAAATATTTTTTTAAAAGAAAAAGAAAAAGAAAGCTTTAGAGCCTTCGGGTTTCAGAAGGACACCACTGTGTCAGGAGAACTCCTCCCTCCAGCAAGACCAATATGTGGGAATTATCATACAGGGAAGGAAAATAAATGCATATTCACTTTATAAAATCACCTAACCCTTGAGTTGCTTACCTGGCAAGCTTCCCTGGAACTTATGCAAATAATTCCGTTTCCTTGAAATTCCGATGGAGACACACATCAGGCGGGAGATAGCCTTGTGATGTACAGTGAGGTACCTACTCCCAGGAAGAACATTCTTCCTCACTAATTCACCAGCCCTTCTCGATCTGTTCCATAGATGCATTTACATATCCGTTCTAGTCAGGCATAGCCCAGTAGGTACAGAATATGAATACCTGCACAAACACAGAACTGCCAGCTGTTATTTGGGTACTTGCTGCAGGAAAAAAAAGAAAATTTCGTTTTCCACGTCACATCAGAAAAGGCGGAGCTGAAATGCCGGTTTTCAGGCTAAATGAACACCTTTAAGTGTCTGCTTAGGTGAGGGCGTTCGGAGGTAGGCATCCCAGGTGCGGGAAGGCTCCCTCCACCCTAACACTCACCTCAGAGAAAGAAAACAGCCCTGTGGAGTCACATGCAGAAAGACCAGAAAAGCACTTGAAGTGTCCAAATTAAGGGGATCATGCATTTCGCCCCTGTGTTCACGGCTGCCAGCCGAGATGGACAAGTGTTTTAGGGGACACTGCATATGAGGGGAGAAAATGGCCTTGTGGAACTAACCCTTCACACCCACACCCCCTCTTCCTCTGCACATGCCCTCCTGCTGCTGGGCGCTTTAATCAGTTCTTACAACATTTGTTAAATTAAATCTTTATTGTTCAGATTATTATATTTGTTTCTTTTTCCACACAACCCCATAGCTCCCCTCCATCCGGCTCCCATCCCACCCTCTGCCTTTACCTCCCCCGCATTGTCCTCATCCATAGGTGTACGATTTTTGTCCAGTCTCTCCCTGCACCCCCCTCACCCTTTTCCCCCTGACAATTATCAGTCCACACTCCCTTTCTATGCCCCTGATTCTATTATATTCACCAGTTTATTCTGTTCATCAGATTTTTTATTCTCTCTCTCTCTCTCTTTCTCTCTCTCTCAGTAGTGTTCCATGGAACCCAGTTTGGGAACCACCCACTCCGGTCAGTTTAGAGTTCTCAGGGGCCAAAAATTTCTCCTGTGAAGTTGGCAATCCCCAGCCGCTGAAAACTAGGGTTAAAGAACCCACGCCATTAGCACTTAAACCGAAGGTTCTCCGCTTGAGATGCACCCTCTGTACTGGTTTGGAAACAATCGCCTAATAATTTATTCTCTTCTCCAAATCAAGTCAACATGCATTTATTAAGTTATATAATTCACTTCATCCACACACATTTTGTGTGGCATGATTCCTCCGTCCAAGGAATTTAAATGCCGACGATAGCAAGTTTTCCTTCTGCCTAACTTTCGCAGCCATCCTGACCACCCTATC
>PVJN01054603.1:0-13352 GCA_004026805.1 Lasiurus borealis | reverse complement strand
CCTGGAACCTGTGAGTGCTGCCTCCTTTGGGAAAGGGTCTTTGCAGAGATGACGGAGTTATGTGTGTGGATGGCATTGCTTGTGTGGTCTGGTTGTGCTTATACTTCTACGAGGAAAGGAAGGCAGAGGGCGATTTGGGACAGAAGAGAAGACACAGAGAGGCCACGGCTGTGTGAAGACCGAAGCAGACAGTGCGGTGATGCAGCCACAAGCCACAGAACCTGGAGCCACTAGAGCAGTGGTTCTCAACCTGTGGGTCTAGATCCCTTTGGGGGTCGAACAACCCTTTCACAGGGGTCGCCTAAGACCATCGGAAAATGCAGATATTTACATGACGATGCATAACAGTAGCAAAACTTCATGGTTGGGGGTCACTACCACATGAGGAACTGTATGCAAGGGTCGTGGCCTTAGGAAGGTTGAGAACCGCTGCATTAGAGGCTGGAAGAGGCAAAGAAGCAGTGTTTCCTCCCAACCCACCCCCCACCCCACTCCCACCCCGAGCCTTAGGCCTGGCAGCCAACCTTTGACTGACTGAATGAAAAATTCTGTGGCTTTAAACCATGCGTGTGTGGCGAATTGTTATGACATCCACAGGAATCACATACGCTGACTTTCTATCACAACATCCTCTAGACCAGTGGTTCTCAACCTTCCTAAGGCCGCGACCCTTTAATACAGTTCCTCATGTGTTGGTGACCCCCACCCATAAAATTATTTTCATTGCTACTTCACAACTGTGATTTTGCTGCTGTTAATGAATTGTAATGTAAACAGCTGTGTTTTCCAATGGTCTTAGGCGACCCTGCTAGTGGTTCTCAACCTGTGGGTCATGATCCACAGGTTGAGAACCGCTGCTGTAGAGCCTAAGACCATCGGAAAACACAGCTATTTACATTACGATTTGTCACAGTAGCAAAATTACAATTTTGTATTAAGGGGTCGCGGCATTAGAAAGGTTGAGGACCACTGCTCTAGACCTTCTCCACGGGCTTCTTCCTTTTCAGACCCTCTAGTGCAGTAGTTCTCAACCTTCCTAAGGCCGCGACCCTTTAAGACAGCTCCTCATGGGGTGGTGACCCCCAACCATAAAATGATTTCCGTTGCTACTTCATAGCTGTAATTTTGCTACTGTTATGAACTGTAATGTAAATATCTGATAGGCAGGATGTATTTTCATTGTTACAAATTGAACATAATTAAAGCATAGGGATTAATCACAAAAACAATATGTAATTATATATATTGTGAAATATTTCTTTCTAATGACAAATAAATGAAATTTTGTCTTGAATCGTGGTGTAGCACGGGTAACAGTCTTCATAGGACAACAGTAAACGACATGGCTACACTTTGCTACACCGAGGAGCGGTGTGTTGGTTCCTAAGACCATGGGAAATAGGTGTTTTCCGCTGGTCGTAGGCGACCCCTGTGAAAGGGCCGTTCGACCCCAAAGGGGTAGAGACCCACAGGTTGAGAACCGCTGCCCTAGTGGGATGCTCTCCTCTGATGACTGTCAGTCAACTTGGGAACAGTTTTACCAGGGATTAAAACCAGAGAATTCAAACCTTTGGGTGGAGCTGAGGCAACTAGGCATTTTCAAAACTCCACTGATGACTGTGACTTTAACTGAAAACTCTTGGTGCAGGCCCCTGGCCTTTGCCTGGTGTGGGTGATAGGTCCTGGTCCCTCACCCCATCTGGTAACTGAGAGGCTGTGTGTTTGTCTTATTTCCTTCACTTTTCTAGAAGTTCTGTAGGCCTGTTCTGCTCAAATGTTATTAAACACAAAGGCTAGGTCCACCTGCAGCATTTGTCATTCAGTCAGTCAAGGGTGGGGCCTGAGAATTTGCATTCTAAACACGTGCAGGTGATGCTGCGGACTCCAGTCCAAGTGAAATCATCAGCAGAGTGCACAGCCCGGCCAAGACACTGGGCAAACCGAGCAGGCTAACCTCAGCCACCCTGCAGACCTGCAGCGGCCGGTGGTGCCTGTAAAAAGCTGGAGTGTCAGGCAGGGAGACCTGCTGTGGGGAGGTCCATCTGTCTTCTAAAATGTGTCCCCAGCCGAAACCGGTTTGGCTCAGGGGATAGAGCATCGGCCTGCGGACTGAAGGGTTCCAGGTTCAATTCCGGTCAAGGGCATGTACGTTGGTTGCAGGCACATCCCCAGTTGGGGGCAGGCAGGAGGCAGCTGATTGATGTCTCTCTCTCATCGATGTTTCTAACTCTCTATTCCTCTCCCTTCCTGTCTGTGAAAAATCAATAAAATATATTTTTTAAAAATAAATAAAAATAAAATGTGTCCCGTTAAGCCGTTAAAAGTGCCGTTAAGCCACACCCGTTCCCAAGAAGTGAAAAGGAACCTGCTTCTGGGTTTTGTTCATCTTCCTGCCAGGGTAGTCCGCCCTGGAGAAGCGTGCCCCTCAAACACCTGCCGTCCCTTGCTCTTGCAAGCTCGCTAATGGCACTTTCCCAGAGACCCAGAAATAGCAAATTCCATTAAAAGGCTTATCATTAAATACAATGCAGGCCTTTATGCGGGAAGGACGGCCTCGGAATAAAAAGTCCATTAGGAGCCGGGGGCTGGGAAAATGGGTCAGCTTTCTTCTGAAGGAGAAACTCAGCCAGCGGGAAGGGCCAGCGACACCAAGGCCATTCATCCCGCAACGCTTTCCTCCTCAGGCTGCCAGAGCGCCTCCGTCCAGACTCGCTATTCCTGTCCCGGCCCTGGAGCGGGGCCTGTCTGTCCAAGTTGTCCGATAAATAGGAGGAGATCAGAGCTGAGTCTAGGGTTGTGTTTGCTCTGTATTAAGTGGCCAAAGCCCATGGAGACCCATTGCTGGAGGAGGCTGGGCATGGGGTCAGCTGCTTGAACATACCTGGGGTTCTGTTAAGAAGGAAGAAGGGCCAAAACCGGTTTGACTCAGTGGATAGAGTATTGGCCTGCGGATTGAAAGGTCCCCGGTTCGATTCCAGTCAAGGGTATGTACCTTGGTTGCAGGCACATCTCCAGTAGGAGGAGGTGTGCAAGGGCAGTTGATGGATGTTTCTCTCTCATTGATGTTTCTAACTCTCTCTCTCCCTTCCTCTCTGTAGAAAATCAATAAAATATATTTCAAAGAAAAGGAAGAAGGAAGGCCCAGCTGGTCTGGCTCCATGGTTGAGCCAGACCAGCTCCTCTATGAACCAGGAGGTCACGGTTCAATTTCTGGTCAGGGCACATGCCCAGGTTGTGGGCTCAGTTTCCAGTGTGTGGATGTTTCTATATTTCTCTCCCTCTTCCTTCCTCTTTGAAATCAATCAAAATATTTAAAAAAAAAGAAAAAGAAAAAGAAAAAGGGAAAGAAGAGCTGTTGGAAGTTGTGGGAGACAGAATAATGAACAGAAGGTCCACAACCAAATCTGCTTTCTTGTGTATGAATCTGTCCCCAATGCCATCTGTTGCTGACTCCGATGGAAGAATCCAAAAGCACATTTTTTTTTTTGTGAGGATCATCCTGAAACCACTCCCTCACCTCCCCCGGGCAGCTGCCTGCCACCACTCCTCCAGTCTGTCTAGTGCAGTGGTTCTCAACCTGTGGGTCGCGACCCCTTTGGGGGTCGAATGACACTTTCACAGGGGTCGCCTAAGACCATCGGAAAATACAGGTATTTACATTATAATTCATAACAATAGCAAAATTACAGTTATGAAGTATGGGTGGGGGTCACCACAACATGAGGAACTGTATTAGAGGGTCGCAGCATTAGAAAGGTTGAGAACAACTGAGCTAGAAGTTGAGATTGTTGGGATAGGCAGCTTGTGGGTTTCCAATGCCAGAGAGGACTCCCACTCTGGAGGAA
This sequence comes from Lasiurus borealis, assembly GCA_004026805.1. Classification (NCBI taxonomy): domain Eukaryota; kingdom Metazoa; phylum Chordata; class Mammalia; order Chiroptera; family Vespertilionidae; genus Lasiurus; species Lasiurus borealis. Next base: position 9,507 of record PVJN01054603.1, on the reverse strand, counting down.
AGCAAAGGTCCTCCTCCCTCTGCCAGCTGCCAGGCGTCGAAGTCCAAACACCTCTACCCACCAAGTCCTGTGGTTGGAGTTGCCAAGGAAACACAGCTCAGTCAGGCGCTGCACCGGACACCAAGGCTTCAGGGAGAAGGACCAGCTCCACCTGCGTGTGTGGCTCTCCGGCCCAGGGAACGCTCCAGCAGCCAGCGCGGCCGTGGTACAGCTGGGAGGATCTCTCCCTCCTCCTGGAGTGGGGAACACGGACGGCGGGGAGCGTGCCTGAGGGCCATGGACACACAGCTGCAGCAGAATTCAGGAGCACCTGTGGATGCTAAACCTGAACCGGGAAAGACCTGTTTACACAGGTGAGAAACCCTGGCCAGGCTGTGTGAGCCTTGGTGGTTAGGTGAGGAGGTGTTCCAGGCCCAAGGCTCTTTCTTTTTTTATTTTTATTTTTTAAATATATATATATTTTATTGATTTTCTACACAAAGGAAGAGAGAGGGATAGAAAGTCAGAAACACTGATGAGAGAGAGAAATTGATCAGCCACCTCCTGCACGCCCCACACTGGAGATGTGCCTGCAAGCAAGGTACATGCCCCTGACTGGAATCGAACCTGGGACCTTTCAGTCCGCAGGCTGGCATTCTATCCACTGAGCCAAATCGGTCTCGGCTTTAAAATATATTTTATTGATTTTTTACAGAGAGGAAGGGAGAGAGATAGTCAGAAACATCAATGAGAGAGAAACATCGATTAGCTGCCTCCTGCACACCTCCTACTGGGGATGTGCCCACAACCAAGGTACATGTCCTTGACTGGAACTGAACCCGGGACCTTTCAATCTGCATGCCGACTCTCTATCCACTGAGCCAAACCGGTTTGGGCCCAAGGCTCTTTCTTACGTGTGGAACAGGGATGGAAAGACTGCATGTGTGAGTCTGCCTTTCCAGCCTGAGTGGTCTCTGCCACAGAACAGGATCTGGTGCCACAAGAGGTTCCAAAGAGGAATGGACCTAGGGAAGCAAGAAGGAAGTCTCAATTTACCCGACCTCTTGGAGAAAAAAAAGTAATAGCAATAAGAGAAGGCTCATCTCTGTCCCTGTTTTTGGTTAGGAGACCTGTCCTCAGGTTAGGAGGGCTAATTCATGGTGCCCAGCTGCGTGCCGAGGGACTCGGGAAATGAATAAACGCTCGGGGAGGAGCTTTTGGAAAGCAGGTGACATTGGATCTGGAACTTGAAGAGGATTTCACCAGGGAAAGATTGGCATGGGGAGGGGGGGGAGAGACAGAGGGAGAAGTGTGAGCAGAAGTGGAAGGGTCTGAAAGTGTGGGGTTTATTTAGGCATCAGCATGTAACCCAATGTCGCCATCACTTGAGGTCTGAGGGGATGGTGGCAGGATTCGATACTGGATTGTGTGGAGCCTTGAATGTGGGGCTGAGGAGCACCCTGTTATCCAGAGGGCAGTGGGGAGCCCCCAGGCAGTGCTGTGAGCCATTACCATTCCTGGCATAAAGGAAACACTACAAATGTTAATTCTGATGATGATGAGAAGGAGGACGATGGTGGTGGTGGTGATAATGAGGATGTGATGATGGTGATGATGATGATATGATGATGATGGTGATGGCAGTGGTGGTGGTGATAATGAGGATGTGATGGTGGTGGTGGTGGTGATGATGATGATGATGATGGTGATGGTAGTGGTGGTGGTGATAATGAGGATGTGATGATGGTGATGATGATGATGATGGTGATGGTGATGGTAGTGGTGGTGGTGATAATGGGGATGTGATGGTGGTGGTGATGATGATGATGATGGTGATGGTAGTGGTGGTGGTGATAATGAGGATGTGATGATGGTGATGATGATGGTGATGGTGATGATGTTGATGATGGTGATGGTAGTGGTGGTGATAATGAGGATGTGATGGTGGTGGTGGTGGTGATAATGAGGATGTGATGATGATAAGGACACAAGGACCTAGATATTTCTTGCTCTTGGATAGATATCTTTAACTCTTTCTCCCATTCATCTCTCTGCATTGATCTGTATAGCAGAGTCATCCATTCTTTCCTATTAATTGGCTTTTACCATAGTCTAGAAAAGAAGATGACAGGTCACTCTGAATTCACATCCTTCCAACCTTCAGACCCAATCAGCTTGAGAGATTCTCTCTAAACTGAATAAATCAAGTCCCAGGGAGGACTTGGCTTGGCTTGGCTTGGCTGGGATCATATACCCATGAGGTGTCAATCACTTTGGTTGGGGTTCTATCACCAGCCCAGCCAACAATACCTACTCATCCTGTGGACAGAGAGTCCATCAATGATGGTGTATGGATTGGTGTTTTCTGGGAAAATAAATAAAGTAGTCCCCATGCTATATCCAGCCACTATGTCATTTTACTCCTCTTCATGGTTGTTTTTATGTATTTGCCACTAAATTGTAAGCTCCAAGGGCTTTTGTACCTCCACATCCCTCTGCCCCTAGCATAGTGCTTGAGGAAAGGAAGAATCTCCCTGAACGGAAACTAGCTGGTTTCTGAAGATGAACCAGTTCAAAGGACAAAAGATTCTGTAGCCAACACCCAAGGAGAGAAAAGGGGGGTTTTCTGGGAGTCTTAGGGGCTCCCAGTGTAGGGGGTTCTGAGGCCCTTTATCCTTCTCCTGAGGGACTTGGAGGTTCAGTGGAGGGAATGCCAAAAATGAACAGATAAAGGCCCGATTGTGGCTCTCTCACAGAAGCTGTGTGACCATGTAGAAACCAGTAGACTCCCGGGGCCAAAGTTGCCTTGTTTATGAAATGAGGAAGCTATGGTCTTGGTGATATTGTGCTTCCAATCTTAGAATTCTGTGAATATATTCACCTTCCTTTTTAACGTTTCTTGACTCCTTTCGAAACTCAGCTCAATTTTCAAGCGATGTCACAGCCATGTATCATTTTTTAAAGGTCACCGCGTTTTACTGGCGTCAGTTAGAAATGTGATGGTAACCTTTTCAACTTAATCTGAAGACTCAATTTAGAATAAAAGAATATTGGACTAGAAATCAGGGGACACGCTCTAGATTCATTTCTGCCCTGAGGAAGGATATTGCTTAAACTCTCTGAGCCTCAGCCTCCTCATTTACACAGAACACAGCTGGTGTAGCCCTAGCCGATTTGGCTCAGTGGATAGAGCATCAGCCTGCGAACTGAAAAGTCCCAGGTTCGATTCCGGTCAGGGGCACATGCCCAGGTTGTGGGCTCGATCCCCAGTGGGGGACTTGCGGGAGGTAGTTGATTAATGATTCTCTTTCATCATGGATGTTTCTGTCTCTCTCTCCCTCTTCCTTCCTCTCTGAAATCGATAAAAATATATTAAAAAACAAAAACACCACACAGCTGGTGTAGATTGGTTGAACAGCAAGATCTAGCTTTAACTTTCTAAGGCATTGGAATGGGGGAGACAGCCTGTCTCCCTTTTTCTTTTTAGTAATAAAACCTCTATGCTTTCTTTCTTTTATAAAAAAAATATATTTTATTGATTTTTTACAGAGAGGAAGGGAGAGGGATAGAGAGTTAGAAACAAGGATGGAAGAGAAACATCAATCAGCCACCTCTTGCACACCTCCTACTGGGGATGTGCCTGCAACCAAGGTATATGCTCTAGACCGGAATCGAACCTGGGACCTTTTGAGTCCGCAGGCCGACGCTCTATCCACTGAACCAACCCAGTTTCGGCAGAACCTCTATGCTTTCACTGGTCATATGGCAGCCCAGTCGGAGACCACATCTTCCAGCCTCCCTTGCAGCTATGGAATTAAGTGCAGGTCAATGGGAGGTGAGAAGGGGGATGTATGCACCAGTTCACCCCCAGCCTAAGCACAAGCTGCTCACCTTGGACCTCCTCTATCTCCCTTTCTTATTGACGGGAACGTCAACAAACAGGACAGTGGCCTTGGGCCCAGAGAGCAGAAGCTGCAGGTTGAGGACTGATGAAGGTAGAAGGTGGCAGAGCTGAGTGATCAGAGGCCGGAGCCTCTCCACCCACATCTCAGGTTTTGGAAACTGTATAAGAATAGTGATCCTCAGACTGCGCTCTGAATTCATCCTGAGACTCTGGGACTCTCTGTGCATCTGACAACACGAGGAGTTCAGTGCCCGCATGGGAATGTGTCCTGTGGACACCTGCTGCTTTTGCATTTGGCTGCTTGTCACGTCGTCTGCAGGTTGACTGAGCGTGGCACTCGCTGTGCCCGGGTTTTGCAAGTTCAGCACTCTCTCTGGGGCCGGAGCTCCTGAACTGAGATCAGGGCAATTCAGGAAGATAAAACGTTGAGTTGAGAATAGTTTATTTTTTATTTTATTTATTTATTTATTTTTAAATATATATTTTATTGATTTTTTACAGAGAGGAAGGGAAAGGGATAGAGAGTCAGAAACATCGATGAGAGAGAGACATCAATCAGCCGCCTCCTGCACGCCCCCCAATGGGGATGTGCCTGCAACCAAGATACATGCCCTTGACCGGAATCGAACCACGGACCCTTCAGTCCGCAGGCCGACACTCTATCCACTGAGCCAAACGGGTTTTGGCGAGAATGGTTTATTTTTTATAACTGTCTCCCTTACATTTACTCTTTGATTACCAAATGAATGCCAGTGACAGGCAATTAAGGAAGAAGCCTTCAAAGTTACCCTTTTTAACAAATACAGTAATAAATATAGAAAAGTCTCTGGTGACAGAGAAGCCTCGATCAGACCATCAAACCTCAGAGGGAAGGTAGGGGAGGGTGGGTGTGAGGGGGGAGCGATCAACCAGAGGACTTGCATGCATATAAGCCTAACCAGTGGACACAGACTCCAGGCGGGTGAGGGCAAGAGTAGGGGGGGATGGGAGGATAAGGATATATATGTAATACCTCAATCAATAAAGAAAAAATAAATAAACTTTAACAAGTCTCATGGTTAAATCGTTCATAGCATTTTGGGGTTTTAAAAATATTTTACAATTTCCCTTTCCTTTGATCATCTTAATTTAACAAGTAATACATATTGTGTGGGAAATTAAAAAATGGAAAACAGCAAAATAAAAATTTTAATGATTAAAATCCCCTCTAATTCAACCACCCAACATTAACTACGCTAGCATGCTGAGATCTGCTCTCTGCGGCTTAAATCAGTATTTCTCCCTACGGTCCCGCGGCATCCTTTGCTCCCCCGCATGCCTCGGTCCAGGTCTTCCCAGAACTAACTCTTCCTCGCTCTGCCCAGGGCACACCGCGTCCACCCGCAGGACCTGCCGGCTCTGACTGCCGTAGAAGGAGCTGGAAGCCCTGACCTCCTTCGTCGTTTGTTTTCCCGGGGGCCAGCACATCCCAAAATAAATGATGAGGGATATTAACTGGAATAATAATAATAATAATCTATAATAATAAAAGCATAATATACTAATTAGACCAGACAGCCGAACGACCTTCCATATGTCCTTCTGGACAAGCTTCGGCCGAAGCTGGGGCTGCGAGGGCTGAGCCCCTTGCACGAATTTTGTGCATAATCATCATCATCATCATCATCATCATCATCATAAAGGAACTCATTGGCCAACTGGTGGGGCAAACTCAATTATTGTTTAATTGTCTGTCTGCTGTGACCGGAACACAGAGGCCAGCCTGGTAAACTTGAGGAGTGGCTACTTTGCTTTTGAGTTCACGCAATTTATTTTTAATTGATTTGAGAGAGAGACAGAGAGAGAGAGAGAGAGAGAGAGAGAGAGAGAGAGAGGGAGAGAGAAAGAGAGAAATAGAAACATCACTGATGAGTGAGAATCCTTGATTGGCTGCCTCCTGCATGCCCCCCTCTGAGGATCCAGCTGGTAACCCCAGCAGGTGCCCTGACCTGGAATCGAACCGTGACCTCTGGGTTCATAGGTTGATGCGCAACCACAAGGCTCTTCATTAGAACCCCTGCTCTTCCTAGCCCAGGCAAACACTCACACAGACGCAGGCCGGCCTGCCTTCCCGGCTTTTGCGGCTCCTACCTGGATTACTTCCCCGTTAAAATATTTTCTGTGAGAGGCTTTAAGATTCCTCGGTACTGGTTTTATTCACAGAAGCCGTATCACCAACACCCTCGCAGAGCTATTAATCAGATTGGCTAGCCAAGGGCGCTATCGGTAGTCTTTGTCTTCCAAACAAGCCAAGACCGGTTTGGCTCAGTGGATAGAGCGTCAGCCTGCGGACTGAAAGGTCCCAGATTGGATTCCGGTCGGGGGCATGTACCTTGCTTGCGGGCACATCTCCAGTGTGGGGCGTGCAGGAGGCAGCTGATCGATCTCTCTCTCTCCCTTTCTCTCTGTGAAAAATCAATAAAATATCTATATATATTTTTAAAAAGCTGCAAACAAGTCCTTGGAGATCAGAAAGACAAGCCAGTCCCTTTCCAGGTTCCCCTGCTCCACTGAAACTCACAGGAAAACTCCCAGGAAGGCAGGCGGCCTGTGTGTGAGTGTTCACCAGGGCGAGGAAGAGGAGGGGCTCTAAGGAAGAGCCATGTGGGGAGGCAGCCCGCACCTTTCAGCTCCATCTCCATCCAAATTGGTTCGGGAGACAGTTGGGCTTCAAAGACTCAGACGCTAATGCCTCCCAGCTCAATGCCTGCTGCAGCCGGGCGCCTAGCAACAGCTCTCTGATGGGTGATGGGAGGTTTTAATTCGCGACTTGGGCTCCATCTAGAAATCCATTCCAGGCCCATTTGCTTGCCGGAGCCCAGCCTCGTGCGGGCCCGGTTCCGAGCCATGTCCTTAGAGGAAGGGACAGCAACCACATGACCTGTGCCCTTCCCGGACATTTCCGCTCCCCAGCCCAGGGCCTGGCTGTTCCTGAGCGCACCGGGCAGCCATCAGGGGGTTTTGACAGGGCACAGTGACTGGCTTTAAGCGGACTCCAGGTGACAAGATAGAAACAGGAGTAAGAGGCCATTGTGGTCCAGGGGAGAGGTGCTCGTGGCCCAGAGTAAGGGGAGTGTGGGACGCTGATGGAGTGGATGTTGGGTGTGAGAGACAGGTGGCTTCCATACATTTTTAGATCATTTTTAATGTGAATACCTTCTGTGGATGAGTACCTACTGTAGTGTATGCGAATTTATTGTGTGTAAGTACCTACTGCGTATGAGTACTGACTGTATGAGTACCTAGTATGTATGAGTACTTACTATGAGTTCTTACTGTGTAATGAGAACCTAGTGCATGTGAGTGCTATTGTGGTATATGAGGTGTATGAGTACCTACTGTGAATGAGTTTCTATGTTATATGAGTTCCAACTATGTATGAGTTTCTACTGTGTGTGAGTACCAACTGCATATGACTACCTACTGTGGTGTATAAGTACCTACTGTGTATGAGTACTGACTGTGTATGAGTACCTACTATGAATGAGTTTCAACTGTGTAATGAGAACCTACTGCGTATGAGTGCTATTGTGGTGTATGAGGTGTATGAGTACCTATGTGTATGAGTTCCTACAATGTTTGAGTTCCAACTATGTATGAGTTTCTACTGTGTATGAGTACCTACTATGTGTGGGTTTCTGCTGTGTATGAGTACCTACTGTGGTGCATGAAGTGCCTTCCCTCTTGGTCCCGGGGTAGAATCCTTTCTATGTAGAGCTGAATTCTATGTTCAGTGTTTTGCACCCCAAAGTGTTTTTTCTGAACAAATGAGAGCTTTGAACCCCCGCTGATACCACAGCACTGGGAAGTCCCTCGGCAGCACTGCCCTGGACACCCTTTCTGTTCTGTCACCCCCTTCTTGCTCCCACCCTGTCCCACTTCCCTGCTCCCTTACCGGTTTCTCCGGGACACAATTTCTTTTGTAGACCCCGAGTGGCCAGATCTCTGGACACATAATAATCTGCCCACTCGGTGCCTATCCTATAGAATAAAAGGCTAATATGCAAATTGTCCCCTGCACCAGGAGTTCGAGCAGCAGGCAGGCCTGCCAACTGCCCATGTAACCTCCCACTGGCCAGGCTGGCCGGACCCCACCCATGCACAAATTCATGCACCGGGCCTCTAACACACACACACACACACACACACTAATCTGGCCACTCAGTGCATATCCTATATAATAAAAGGCTAATATGCAAATTGTCCCCTGCACCAGGAGTTCCACCATCAGGCAGGCCTGTCAACCGCCCATGTCCTCACCCCCTGGCCAGGCTGGCTGACCCCATCCATGCACGAATTCATGCACCGGGCCTCTAACACACACACACACACACACACACACACACACTAATCTGGCCACTCAGTGCTTATCCTATATAATAAAAGGCTAATATGCAAACTGTCCCCTCCACCAGGAGTTCGACCAGCAGGCAGGCCAGCCAATGGCCCATGTAACCTCCCCTTGGCCAGGCTGGCTGGACCCCATCCATGCACGAATTCATGCACCAGGCTTCTAACACACACACACACACACACACTAATCTGGCCACTCAGTGCATAGCCTATATAATAAAAGGCTAATATGCAAACTGTCCCCTCCACCAGGAGTTCGACCAGCAGGCAGGCCGGCCAACTGCCCATGTCCCTTCCCCCTGGCCAGGCTGGCTGACCCATCCATGCACAAATTCATGCACAAATTCATGCACCGGGCTTCTAACACACATACACACACACACACATACACACACACACACATACTAATCTGGCCACTCGGTGCATATCCTATATAATAAAAGGCTAATATGCAAATTGTCCCCTCCACCAGGAGTTCCACCAGCAGGCAGGCCGGCCAACCGCCCATGTCCCCACCCCCTGGCCAGGCTGGGCTGACCCATTCCATGCGTGAATTCATGCATCAGGGCCTCTAACACACACACACAATCTGGCCACTCAATGTACATATATGTTACTGATTTCAGAGAGGAAGGGAGAGACAAAGAGAGAGAGAACCATCAGTGATGGGAGAGAATCACGGATTCTGATTGGCTGTCTCCTCCCCCCAAAACCCTTGACCAGAATCCAACCGGGGACGCTTCCCTCGCAGCCCCACGCTCTGTCCACTGCGCTAGAGCCGGACGCGATTTCTCCTAAATTTTGTCTTGAATCACCACCACCCACCCCCCCCCACTTCTCGGGTGCCCCTCTCGGGGCGCACCCACACCTGAGCGGCCCCGCGCTCCCCCCCCCCCCCCCGCAGGTGATCCACGCGCTGAACACGCGGCAGGACGAGGCGGAGGCGGCGCTGGAGGCGCAGCGCGAGGCGCACCGGGCGGAGCTGCGGCGCGCGGCGGCGGAGGCGGAGGCGCGGCTGCTGCGGGAGGCGGGGCCGGGCCGCGCGGGCGAGGAGGCGCTGCGGCGCCGCGTGCGGGCGCTGGAGGGCGCGCTGGAGCGGCAGCGGCGCCTGACGCAGGAGGCGCGCGCGCAGGCCGCCGCCCGCCGCCTGGAGACGCAGGAGCGCGAGCTGCGCGCCGAGGCCGAGCGCGCGGAGCGGGTGCTGGCGCTGTCGCAGGAGATGCTGGCGCTCC
>PVJN01054602.1:0-13354 GCA_004026805.1 Lasiurus borealis | reverse complement strand
ATGAAATGCTGAAGGGTACTCTTCTAGAAGAGGAAGAAGAAAGAGGTAAAAGACAAAAAATTATGAACAAATACATAGCTATCAACAAGTGAATCTAAAAATTAAGTGAATTAAAAATTTGATCAACAGAATAAACTGGTGAATATAATAGAATCGGGAGCACAGAAAGGGAGTGGACTGTTAATTCTTAGGGGGAAAGCGGTGAAGGGTATACAGGGAGAGACTGGACAAAAATCATACACCTATGGATGAGATCAATGGGAGGGAGCTAAGGGCAGAGGGAGGGTGGGAGCTGGGTGGAGGGGTACTATGGAGGGGAAAAAAAGAGAAACAAATGTAATAATCTGAATAATAAAGATTTAATTAAAAAATAAAGAATAATAATAATATAAAAAAACCTGAATAGGCTGATAATTACTGAGAAATTGAAGTACTGATTTAAAAAATTTCCAGTAAACAAAAGCTCTGGGCCAGATGGTTTCACAGGGGAGTTTTATCAAACATTCAAAGAACTAAAATTTATCCTCCTCAGACTATTCAAAAAATTCAAGAGGAAGGCACACTTCCAAATTCTTTCTATGAAACAGCATTACCCTAATCCCAAAATCAGATAAAGACACTACAAAGAAAAAGAATTAAAGGCTAATAGCTCTGATAAACATGGACGCTAAAATCCTCAACAAAATTTTAGCAAATCAGATCAAGCATTACATTAGAAAGATTGTACACCATGATCAAGTGAGATTTACTCCAGGGATGCAAGACTGGTACAATATCTACAAATCAATATACATGATACATCACATAAAAAAATGAGAGACAAAAATCACATAATCATATCAGTTGATGCAGAAAAAGCATTCAACAAAATCCAACACATTCTCTTGATAACAATTCTTAGCAAAGTGGAAATAGAGGGATTATACATCAACATAAAAGACTTATATGACAAACCTACTGTCAACCTCATATCAATGGGCAAAAACTAAAACCATTTCTCCTAGAACAGGAACAAGACAAGAAAGCCCACTTTCACTACCTCTGTTCAACCTAGTACTGGAAGTGCTAGCCATAGTCATCAGACAAGAAGAACTAAAAAGCATCTGAATTAGAAAATAAGATGTAAAACTGTCGTTATTAGCAGATGGCATGATATTGTTTATAGAAAACCCTAAAGACTCCATCAAAAAACTAATTGGTTTTATAAATGAATTTGTCAATGTAGTAGGATAGAAAGTTAACACCCAGAAATCTATGGCATTTTTATATATGAACAATGAACTCACAGAAATAACTAGAAATAAACTTAACCAAGTAGGTAACGTACCTGTACTCCCAAAACTACATAGAAAAAAAAAGAGAGAGAGAGAGAGAGGAAGACATAAACAAGTGGAAGAATATACTGTGTTCATGGATTAGTGGAATCAATATCATTACTATGTCCATACTACCCAAAGCCATCTATAGACTCAACACAATTTCCATGAAAATACCAAAAGTTCTTTTCACAGTCCTAGAACAAGCTCTCCCAAAATTTGTATGAAACAAATAAACAAAAAAAGACCCAAAATAGCTGCAACAATCTTGAGAAAAAAAGAGCAAAGTTGGAGGGATCATAATACCAAACATCAAGTTATACTACAAAACCACTCCTCTCGAAACAGCATGGTACTGGTACAAGAACAGACACATAGACCAATGGAACAGAGTAGAGAACCCATAAATAGACCCAAACTACTATGCTCAATTGATTCTTGACCAAAGAGGCAAAGCACACAATGGAGTCAAGATAGCCTCATCAATAAATGGTGTTGAGGAAATCGGACAGCTACATGAAAATAAAAAATGGAACTTAATCACCAACTTACACCATATACAAAAATAAACTCAAAATGGATAAGAGACTTAAACATAATACAGAAAACCATAAAAGAATACATAGGCAGAAAAATATTAGATATAGCTAGTAGCAATATGTTTACTGACACATCTCCTAGAACAGGGAAAACTAAGTTGAAAATAAACAAATGGGGTGGGGAAAAAATGGCAGCAAAATAGACGGACATGTCCTGAGCCTTGTCCCTGTGCAGACAGAACAGCTGAGGGTCACATTGGGAGTGTTTGTTGGTGAGTTAAGGGACAGTTATTCTCCAGGAGAAGGTAGGGGACTGCTGGAGGGACTCCTTCACCAGCAGCCTCACTACCACCAGCTCAGACACAGAGACCATGCCATCTTGAAGGGGAAAGTGGATATTTATAGAAGCCTGAAAATCTACAGCTGCAGCACCCACCAAACAGCCACGAACCGCAGAACACCAGTCCCATATCGGCCCAAACACTCGGATTCAGAAGAGCTCTACATTCCACATGGAAAGGTCAGATTTTGCCTGGGATAAGGTGAGGTCTCTCGTCCCACAGAACAGAAAGGCACACACTGTGGAAGCTGGAAAACAGGAAGTGGGGGGGGGGAGGGGAAGAAGCTGCACCTAGAGAAATCCATGGCTGTTGGGGCTGGTGTGATGCATGAATGTGGAAGAGGATCTTCAGAGTTGCTAATAAAAGGGATCTCTAGAGAGCAACCCGTTTTGACCTGACACAAAAGAACAGCCTAGGAGTTATTAAAGTGTGCTGGATGCTTGGTCAGGAGTGAGGAAGGGGGACTGCCACACTTCATCTCTTTTCTCTTCAGATCCTTGCTTCTGATTACTAAGCCTAATACATAGGATTACCCAGTTGGAAACACCCTGGAAGACTGCAAGGGAAAGTTATTTTTCTGGAACCTGGGGATCAAAGTAGGGAGTGACTTTCGGAGAACCAGCCCTGGGGCAGCCCACTACCAAAAACCGGTATTGAGTGCCACAGGGAAAGCAATATCTAAACACAGGCTAGGGAAACCTATACTCTCAGAGGCCAATCCCAAAACACTGCCACCCAGGGGCTGACTCACAAATTGAGTCTTGTGTAATCACAAAAGAATAAAGAGATTAAGACAAAATGCCTACTTAAAAACCAGAACTGACTTACAACACTGAGCACCAGTGGAATGCAGGAAACTGCAATACTGTCCCAACTGGAAAACAGGCATGCCAAACAGAGCAATAAAGAAAGTGAATGACCTTCACGACTGCACATTCTATTCTTTCATTTTTAATTTTTTTTAATGTTTTATTTTTTCATGTTTTAATTAAGAAACTAATATTTTTTTCTTTATTCCTCAATTGATTTTACCTTTTTAATTGTTACATTTTTATTTTCAATCAGTATTATTACTACTACTATTTTACCTTTTTGAAAAAAGTGTCATTTTATTTTCTCTTTATTTTATTCTAGGATGAGAGTTCTACATTCTATTTCCATCTTTCTTTTAGCATCATCTTACTTTATCTCAACTCTACCTTTATGCCAACACTCTCTTCCTAACTTTTCCCATTTTGTTGTTTTGTTTCTCTTACCCCTTTCCTACTTTAGATTTTCCCTAATCTTTCTTTTCCTCCCCTTAAAATTTTACCTCATTTATATATCTAATTTCCAACCCATTACTACAAGTCCATACACACCTCTCTCTTCACTATTGTCTGTATTCACTATCCAAAAAATTGTTTTTCTCTCTGTCCTTTTGTTGTTGTTTGCTTGCATGTTGATTATACCAATGTTTTATACATTTTTTGTGAGATTGTTTTGCTTATTCTTCTTGTTGTATTTTGCTTTTTGTTTACTTTGTTTTTGTTTGTTTTCAAATCTATGGTCTCCCGTGCCTCCCTTGATATTATTTATTTTTTATAGTTTGCATTAATCTCAGTACTTGTTGCTGGCATTTGTTGAGATTAGTGGCTGTTCTATTTGATATTCTCCTCATATATATAATTTGTTTCCCTATTCTTTCTTATTCCTTGTTCTTTTCTCTTTTACTTTTTTTTCTTCTTTTTTTTCCTTTTTTTTTTCTTTTTTCTCCCTTTTCCCAATTTCATTTTGGCACTCATTTCATTCCTTTTTTTTCTTTTCTCTCGTTTTCTTTGTCTCCTATCCCCTAATCTGTTTCTCTTTGGTGATCACCTTTATTTGTGGTAATTAATATCTAGAATACATTTTTGTTCAGCACCTTGTGCATTGTATCTGATTGTGTTGTACTTTGTGCCTTTAAATCAATGCAAGAGAGAAAGAACTACATAACCAGCCACCTGGAGAAGAGAGACCATAGGCAGACAAAGAAACAGCCAACATATGAAAGAAAAGCAGGCATTACCAAAAAAGGAAGTAAGCAAAATGGAGGCAACCAACCTGCAAGAGAAAGAATTCAGAGAAATAGTCATATAGTGGTTGAAAGAATAGAAGACAATTCGGCAATATGAGTAAGAACTGAGAGGAAATGAAGAAGAACCAAGAGAAAATAAAGAAGAACCAAGAAGAAATGAAAAAATGACATAGCTGCTGTAAAGAACTCAATAGAAAACATCAAAAGTAGACTAGAAGAAGTAGAGGACCACATCAGTGAACTACAAGACAAGGTAGAAAAAAAATGCTCAAGTAGAGCAGCTTTGGGGAAAAAAAGGTAAAAAGCAGGAGAGCCTAAGAGAACTTTGGGATAACACAAAATAAAACAACATCCACATAATAGGGGTACCAGAAGGAGAGGAAACTGAGCAAGGAATAGAAAACCTGTTTGAAGAAATAATGACAGAAAACTTCCCTGATAAAGGGAAGAAAAAACCCACACAAATCCAAGAAGCTCACAATGTCCCAAGCAAAATGAACCCCAAAAGACCAACACCAAGGCACATTATAATTAAATTGGCAAACATCAACGACAAAGTACAAATCTTAAAAGTGGCCAAAGAGAGACAGAAAGTTACCCACAAAGGAACCTCCATCAGACTAGCAAATGAATTCTCAACAGAAACTCATCAGGCCAGAAGGGAATGGAATGAAATATAAAAAGACATGCAAAGGAAGGGTTTGAATCCAAGAATACTGTACCCAGCAAGGTTTTCAATCAAAATTGAAGGTGAAATCAGGAGCTTCACAGACAAAAAAGGACTAATGGAATATATTACCACCAAACCAGCAATGCAAGAAATGCTAAAGAGTCTGCTGTAAAAAAAAAAGAAATAGGAAGTGAAGGAGGAACACAGGGGTAAAGAATAAAAATGGCAACAAATAAGTACTTATCGATAATAACTTCAAATGTAAATGGATTAAATGCTTTCATAAAAAGACATAGGGTAAAAAAATGGGTAAGAAAACATAAGCCATATATCTGCTGTCTACAAGAAACCCACCTCAGAAAAAAAGATGCACACAGACTGAGGGTGAAGGGATGGATGATGGTTTTTCAGGCAAATAGAAATGAAAAAAAAAGCTGGGTTAACAATACTTATATCTGACAAAGTAGATCTCAAAGTGAAGGACATAACAAGAGATAAGGAAGGCCATTTCATAGTACTAAAGGAGCAATCCAACAAGAAGAAATAATTCTGGTAACATATACACATCTATTACAGGAGCACCTAAATACATTAAAAAAAATCCTTAAGGATATCAAGGGAGAGATTGACAGCAATACAATCATAGTAGGAGACTTTAATACCCCACTATCACCATTGGACAAATCCTCTAAACAAAAAATCAGCAAACAAACATCAATCTTAAATGACTCACTAGACCAGATAGAATTAGTTGACATCTTCAGAACATTTTACCCCAAAGCCACAGAATACATTCTTCTCAAGTGCACATGGGTCATTTTTAAAGATATACCATATATTTGAAACAACCATATGTTGTTTGTTTCAAATTCAAGAAAATAGAAGTAATATCAAGCATTTTCTCAGATCACAGTGGCATAAAACTGGAAATCAACTACCATAAAAACAATCCAAATAAATCAAACACATGGGGACTACACAGTATGCTATTAAACAATGACTGGGTAACCAGAGAGATCAAGAAAGAAATAAAAAAAAGTCATGGAAACAAATGACAATGAAAACACAACAATCCAAAATCTATGGGACACAGTGAAAGCAGGCTTGAGAGGAAAGTTCATAGCTATATAAGCCTACTGCAAAAAACAAGAAACACTGATAATAAATTACCTAACCCTATAACTCAAAGAGCTAGAAAGAGAGCAACAAGAAAAGCCCAGTATAAGCAGAAGGAAGAAAATAGTAAAGATTAGAGTGGAGATAAACAACATAGACACCAAAGAAACAATTCAAAAGATCAACAACCAAGAGCTGGTTCTTTGAAAGAATAAACAAGATTGATGAACCTCTTGCCAGGCGCAATAATAAGCAAAGAGAGAGGATTCAAATAAACAAAATCAGAAATGAAAGAGGAGAAATAACAACAGACCCCACCGAAATACAAAGGATTATTAAAAAATACTATGAACAACTCTACTCCAACAAACTGGACAACCTGAAGGAAATGGACATATTCCTAGAAAAATATAACCTTCCGAAACTCAATCAGGAAGAATCTAAACATCTCAATAGGCTAATAACTATTGAAGAAATTGAAGCAGTCATCAAAAAGCTTCCAGCAGATTCTCAGCTGGTCTGCCCTAGACCCCCGGAGCGTCAGCACTAGTCCCCCGTGTGGCCCCGTTTCCTCTCCAACAAGATGAAAGAAACTATTATAAACCAAGAGAAACTTGCCAAACTGCATACACAAGTGCGCATTGGTGGGAAAGGAACTGTTAGTGAAAGAAGAAGGTGGTTCACAGAACAGCTACAGCAGATGATAAAAAACTTCAGTTCTCCTTAAAGAAGTTAGGGGTAAACAATATCTCTGATATTGAAGAGGTAAATATGTTTACAAACCAAGGAACAGTGATCCACTTTAACAACCCTAAAGTTCAGGCATCTCTGGCAGTGAACACTTTCACCATTACAGGCCATGCTGAGACAAAGCAGCTGACAGAAATGCTACCCAGCATCTTAAACCAGCTTGTTGCAGACAGTCTGACTAGTTTGTCACTTGCTACTGGAGAGGATGATGATGATGAAGTTCCAGATCTTGTGGAGAATTTTGATGAGGCTTCTAAGAATGAGGCAAACTGAATTGACTCAACTTCTGAAGAAGATAAACTAGAAGAAGTTTCTGGGAGCTGCTATTTTATATTATGACTGCTTTTTCAAATTTTGTTTATGGATCTGATAAAATCTAGATCTCCAATATTTGTTAGCCCAATGCCCCTGGACATTGCAGCTATTTTCTGTTTTTCCTTATACATAAATCATTCTTTGCAGCTAATTAAGCTGAAGAAGCTTGGGAATAAAGTTTGAAACAGGTTAATAAAGATCTTTGCCTAGTAAAAAAAAAAAAAAAAAAAAAAAAAAAAAAAAAAAAAAAAAAAAAAAAAAAGCTTCCAGCAAACAAAAGCCAGGGGCCAGATGGCTACACAGGAGAGTTTTACCAAACATTCAAGAGAGAATTAAAACCTATCCTCCTCAGACTATTCCAAAAAACATTCAGATGAAGGAACACTTCCAAGCACGTTCTATGAAGCAAGCATCACCCTAATTCCAAAACCAGATTAAGACAACACAGTGAAAAAGAAATACGGACCAATTTCCTCATGAACATAGATGCCAGAATCCTTAACAAAATTCTAGCAATTCGGATCCAGCAGTACATCAGAAAGATTATACACCATGACCAAGTAGGATTTATCCCAGGAATGCAAGATGGTACAATATCTGCAAATCAATAAACATGATACATAACATAAACAAATTGAGAGATAAAAATCACATAGTCATATCAATTCATGCAGAAAAAGCATTTGACAAAATTCAACACCCTTTCTTGATAAAAACTCTCAGCAAGGTGGCAATAGAAGGATCATACCTTAACATAATAAAAGCCATATATGATAAACCCACAGCTAACGTCATACTCAAGGGGCAAACACTAAAACCATTTCCTCTAAGAACAGGAACAAGGCAGGGATGCCCACTCTCATCACTCCTATTGGACATAGTACTTGAAGTATTAGCCATTGCAATTAGACAAGAAGAAGAAATAAAAGGCATCCAAATTGGAAAGGAAGAAGTAAAGCTGTCCTTATTTGCAGGCGACATGACACTGTACATAATGGACAGACTCCATCAAAAAACTAATAGACTTAATAAATGAATTCGGCAATGTAGCAGGATACAAAATTAATGCCAAGAAATCTATGGTATTTCTATACACTAATAGTGAACTTCCAGAAAGAGAGACTAAGAAAGCAATCCCATTTACCATCACAACAAAAAAACTAAGATACCTAGAAATAAACTTAACTAAGGAGGTAAAAGACCTATATGTGCTACAAGACTCTGAAAAAAAGAGATAGAAGAAGACGTAAACAGATGGGAGAGCATACCCTGCTCATGGATTGGTAGAATAAACATAATTAAAATATCCATATTACACAAAGCAATCTATAGATTCAATGCACTCCCTATTAAAATACCAACTTCAGATTCTACAGACCTAGAACAAACTCTTCAGATTCATCTGGAGCAAAAAAGATCCCAAATTGCCACAGCAATACTGATAAAGAAGAATAAAGTAGGTGGGATCTCAATACCAAATTTTAAGCTGTATTACAAAGCCACTGTTCTCAAAACAGCCTGGTACCGGCACAAGAACAGCCATATAGACCAATGGAATAGAATAGAGAATACAGATATGGACCCAAACCACTACGCTCAATTAATATTTGACAATGGTGGCATGAACATACAATGGAGTTAAGACAGTCTCTTCAATAAATGGTGCTGAGAAAATTGGACAGATACATGCAAAAAAATGAAACTAGACCACCAACTTACACCATACACATGAGTAATCTCCTAATGGATACAGGATTTAAACATAAGACGAGAAATCATAAAAATACTAGAGGAACCCACAAGCAGCAAAATCTCAGACATATGTCAAAGGACCTTCTTCACTGAAACTGCTCCAAGCCAATGGAAGCTAAAGAGAAAATAAACAAACACTATGCTCATAGCAGCACAATTTATAATTGCTAAGATTTGGAAACAGCCTAGGTTCCTATCAACAGATGACTGGATCAGAAAACTATGGTACTCTATACAATGGAAAACTATGCTGCCATAAAAAGGGGAATTATTACCATTTGTAGCAACCTGGATGAAACTAGAGAGTATTTGGCTAAGTGAAATAAGCCAGTCAATAAAAAAAATACCACATGATCTCACTCACTTATTGATAATAAAGAACATTATAAATTGATGAACAAAAAGATAGATAAAGAGGCAGTAAAGCATTAGTCTGTCAAATTACAGTGGGAAGATTAAGGTGAGGTGGGATAGATAAGAGATCAACGGAAGGACTTGTATGCATGCATATACTTATAACCAATGGACACTGAGGGGTTAGAGTATGCATGAGAGTGGGGGGGCAATTGGTAGATATGTACACATGTAATACATTAATTTAAAAATTTTTTAAAAGAAAATAAACAAATGGGACTACATCAAAATAAAAATCTTCTGCACAGCAAAAGAAACTATCAACAAAACAGCAAGAGAACCCACTGCATGGGAGAACATATTTGTCAATGTTACATCTGATAAACATTTAATTTCCCAAATTGATAAGGAACTCAGACAACTTAACAAAAAGATAAACCAATAAAAAAAATGGGCTAAGGGCCTAAATAGATACTTTTTGAAAGTGGACATACATAAGGCCAAGTGACATATAAAACATGCTCTAAGTCACTAATTATCCAAAATGACAATGAGGTACCATCTTACACCTTTCAGAATGGCTAATCAACAAATCAACAAATGACAAGTGCAGACAAGGGTTTGGAGAAAAAGGAACCCTGGTACACTGCTGGTGGGGATGCAGACTTGTGCTACCACTGTGGAAAACAGTATGGAGGTTCCTCAAAAAGTTAAAAATAGAACTTCCATTTGACCCAGTAATCACACTCCTAGGAATATATCCCTATAATAGGAAATATCAATCAGAAAAAAAAAAAACATATGCACTCCTATGTTCAGAGCAGCACAATTTAAAATAGCTAAGATTTGGAAACAGCCAATGAGTGGATTAAAAACTAGTGGTACATCTACACAATGGAATATTATGCTGCTGTAAAATAGAATGAACTTCTACTATTTGCAACATCACAGATGGACCTGGAGAACATTATGCTAAGCAAAATAAGCCAGTCGGAGAAAGGTAAGTATCACATGAATGCACTCAATTGTGGAATATAATGAACAACATAAACTGATGAACAAAAACAAATTCAGAAACACAGAATCATCAATCAGACCATCAAAGTTCAGAGGGAAGGCAGGGGAGGATGGGTGAGGGGGTCACGGGGAAATAAGAGATCAACCAAAGAAGTTGGGGGATGGAAGAGAACAATGGAGGATAAGGAAACATATGTAATACTTTCAAAAACAAAAAAACAAAAACAAAGTTCTACCTGAAGGAATAGATCTACCCATGTCTCTTCTGCTGACATTTGAAGTTAGTGAGTCACATGTTGGGAAGACCCTGTTCATGCATAGGGGACAGAGTAGGAGAACAATGGCTTGAAGAGGCAGAAATGCATCCTCTTGCAGCTGGAGAGACTGGCAGCTTCTGCTTCTAGGGCAATTCACTGAAGATACTTTTTGTCTCCCAGTTGGATCCCCTAATTAGGGTTTTGTTGGGATATTTTGCTATAAACACAGAAAGAGACTGTCATGCCTGGAGTTTCATCTCGTCTCACTCTTCTCTTCACCGTGAGGGGCTTTGATTATACCTTATGAATTTGTCAATTTCTCGCTATAATTTCGGCAACACTGCTCACTTTCTTCTCCTAAAGCTATCCACAAAACTCCAGAAGAAGCAACTCATCACTGTCTAACACTTTTCCTAAAAGCCAGAGAATGTCTGCAGTCATAGTGACTCTAATGTTTTCTAATGCTACAATGTCAAGAAAGTATTGTTTCATGGTGTAAAACCTTAATCAGACTCAGCACTCCACTCTGGAGAATGTTTTATAACCAAACCACCAACTAATGTTTTTACTGGCAGAAGGTGTCTATGTTCCTTATGCTTTCTTTGCATTCAGTAAGAATGAAGTGATCTCTCATTTCTCGTGGGACATAATTGGTCTCTATCACTAATTTAACTAAATGGTTTCACTACCGGGTATTATTGTAATTTTTTTGAAAACTGATAAAATTTGTGGAGCCAGCCGAAATCGGTTTAACTCAGTGGATAGAGCATCTGTCTGAAAACTGAAGGGTCCCAGGATCGATTCCAGTCAAAGGCATGTAACTTGGTTGCGATCAATGTCTCTCTCTCATCAATGTTTCTCTCTATCGCTCTCCCTCTCTGTAAAAAAAATATCAATAAAACATATATATATATATTTTTTAATACATTTTATTGATTTTTCACAGAGAGGAAGGAAAAGGGATAGAAAGCCAGAAACATGGATGAGAGAGAGACATGGATCAGCCGCCTCCTGCATGCCCCCTACTGGGGATGTGCCCGCAACCAATGTACATGCCCTTGACTGGAATCGAACCTGGGACCTTTCAGTCCCCAGCCCGATGCTCTAGCCACTGAGCCAAACCGGTTTCAGCAATAAAATATATTCTTGTAGCATCTTTCCGTTCTTGGAGTCTCTAATGTTTTTCATTATTTCTTTTCTTGTGATATACTCTTCTAATTTTTCTTTATTGCTCTGTGGTTATTGGTGCATTGCTGTTTTTGTAAAAAAAAAATTTGAATCTTGGTATATCCTACAGGTTTTGTTCTGACTTATATTCATATTTATGAAATGTTACTAAACAGAATTAATTAAAAGTTAGCCAATTTAAAATATTTTGAGACCTACTTTTTGAAAACTGAAATTGTACCAAATACTTATGTTAAACAACAAGAAAACAATAATCTCCATGTTTCATTAATAAAATGACAATGCATTAATTTTGTCCTAAAAAGAACTATTTTAGTATTCAGTATTTGTGCTTTGACATACTTCAGCTGATGTTCTTGGCTCAGTGACATGATTCAGCCTGAATTAAATATTTGTACTACATACTTGTATTTGCTCATCCAATAGCTATTCTCCCTTTCCTTTTTGTTTTCTATAAGCATAACAATATTTATATATTTAAGGGATCTTAACCTATACAAATGCACTAGAAGTATTTTTTGTTGAATGTATTGGGGTGACACTGGTTCACAAAACCATGCAGGTTTCAAGTATCATCTGCCATTTCCCAAACAAGTCTCTTTCTGTCCCCATTTTCTTCCCTTCGCTCACTTCCACTTCCACCCATATACATTCTGTCTGGCTAACACCACATTGTTGTATGTGTTATATTTATTAATATAAATAAATTTATCTTAATCTCTTCACCTTCTTTCATCCAGCCCACCAACCCTCCTCCCTTCTGACAGTTTCAGTCTGTATGCAGACAGTATCCATGTCTCTGTTTCTATTTTGTTTGTCAGTGGTACATTTACACAATGGAGTACTATGCTGCTGCAGAAAAGAAGGAAATCTTACTTTTTGCAAAAGCATGGATGAACCTGGAGATCATTATGCTAAGTGAAATAAGCCAGTCAGAGAAAGAAAGGTCCTATATGATTTCATGTGAATGTGGAATCTATTCTCCCTTTTCTTCATAACAGAATGCATTTACATTCTGGTGAGTAATGTGCTTTTCTGACAACTATATTTCCCAGCTTCCTTTGTTGCTAGAATAGCCATGTAATCCAATTTGGGGCCAATGGGAAATAAACAGGAGTTATTGGACAAGGCTTCTAGGTAAGCTACTTAATAAATAGGCTGGCTTAGATGTCTTACACATTTGTCCGTGATCTTTCCCCTCTTCTTTTATGAGTTGCAAACATAAAACAGTTGTCTTGGGTTCATAAAATTATGTCAAACACTAAATTTTCTTAAAGGCAAAGATGTGACAATGTGTATATGTGTGTTAAATTTCCAATATTTCTCTAGTATTTTACTTTTTATAAAGTTCTATAATAATTTTATGATGAAATATCCTGTTGCAATCTTCTAGGTAGAATTTTTTACTTCTTTTACCTGCATTAACTTTATTTTCTTGAGGTTTTTGTCTTTTAATTAATCCATTTGTCACCTGTTATTCATACTGAAAGGGGATAACAGTGGTGTGAGCAGCATGGGACATGGAGTGTGATGCTGGAGTGTGGGCAGAGGCAGAGGGGGATCTGAAGGTGTCACTGAAACGGGAATTTTTAGGGTAAAAAAGACAGGCTTAGGAAAATTTAGAAATTGGGGGACCTTGGAGGAAGCACAGGGCTGCAGACCATGAGAAGGCTTATTAACATT
>PVJN01054601.1:0-13353 GCA_004026805.1 Lasiurus borealis | reverse complement strand
TGCCAGCTCCCCCCCCACCTCCCCTCTCACCCCCTCTTGTACATCACTACCTGACTTATCTTTCTGAACGGCAGCTCTGACAGCTGCCGCCTCTGCACAGGCTGGAAATACCCTGCAGCACAACCCCAGCCCGGCCTCATTTACAGCCCCCACCTCCCCACCTCATCCCAGGATCGGATTCATTAAGTCAGGGAGGGACACACACACACACACACACACACACTCACACACTCTCACTCATACATTCACAAACACACAAATACTCGCACACACTGATATACACATGCTCACAAACTCACTCACACACATACACACACTAACACACACACTAATTCTCATTCCCTCCACTCCCCAACCCCCACTCTGCCCTCTCTCTGCAGGTAACTTGGGTGCTCTCTGCCAGATCTGGTCCCAGATCCTGACCACTGATCTCAGAGAAATCTTAGGAACACCAATGAAGAACTGAAGACAATTAAAAATATATATATATGTATATATATATATATGTATATTTTAATGTGTGTGTGTGTGTGTGTGTGTGTATACATATTATTGATTTTTTACAGAGGAGGGGAGAGGGATAGACAGTTAGAAACATCGATGAGAGAGAGAGAGAGAGACATTGATCAGCCGCCTCCTGCACGCTCCCTACTGGGGATGTGCCCGCCACCAAGGTACATGTCCTTGACCAGAATCAAACCCGGGACGCTTCAGTCCACAGGCCGACGCTCTATCCACTGAGCAAAACCGGTTTCGGCTTGAAGACAACTTTAAAAAGGAAATATTCTCCCACAGTCAAGGAAAAGGACATACTTCCAAAACTTATAAACCAAAGGCATGAGTATCACATTTCCCATAAAAACTCAAAACAGAAGGCACTCGGCACTGAACGTGTTTCTACGCCTGTTTCACCCGCGCTGTGACTTACAACGGGAGCCGGGAAGAAGCAAGCGCCACAGAGCCGGTGCCGAGTCCACCGGAACTGCAGGCTCTCACGGCAAAGGTCATCTGAGGTCTGTAACGCGTCGCTGCTCGGGAGCCCGTGGGGCCCGTTCTGTGCCAGGCACGGGCGCAGCCAGACGGGCCCAGCAGGGAGTTACTTCCAGCGGGGGACGTGCAGAGCCACAGACACAGCACCGCACAGGACACAAGTTTCAAACTGTTGCTAAAACACTAACAATGAGACGGCCTTGGCGCCTGGGATCCCATCTGTGAGCTCCATCCATTCTCTCCACAAGTACACAAGCCTCGGAACGGCCAGGCACTGGGGGGACCCTGCAGTCCCCCAGCTGTGGCTCCTGCCGTCGGGAAACTTAACTTTCCAGGCGAGGAAGGCCAAGCACTTGACTTTGACACACCAGGTGCCGTCAGTGTTAAAGGAAAACAGAACGGGGCGAGGTGAGGCAGGGCTGGGGTCTTCTCTAAAAGGGGGCAGCGGAGGCGTGCTGACACTTCAGCAGAGTCCTGAGGAGGGACAAGCAGGTGCAAAGTCCGTGAGACACGATATTGAAGTGCTGACCTCCTTAACTGAACACTGATAATCCCGGCCCTCCTTACCTCTGGACGTGACAGGAAGCTGACAAATCAACTTTATTTCTCCATTCCAGCGTGTTCAGTCCAACTGCTCTCTATACTGCGTGCTCTCTCTTAAAATATATTTTTATTGATTTCATAGAGAGTGAGAGAAACATCAATGATGAGAGAGAATCAGGGATCGACTGATTCCTGCACACCCCCCTACTGGGGATCGAGCCCACAACCAGGGCAGGCACCCTAACTGGGAATCGAGAACCATGACTTCCTGGTTCACAGGCCGACACTCAATCCCCGAGCAATACCGGCCAGGCTATTACCCCTTCCCCCTCTCTTAAATATATTTTTATTTATTTCAGAGAGGAAGAGAGAGATAGAAACATCAATGATAAGAGAGAATCATTGATTGGTTGCCTCCTGCATGCCCCTCATTGGGGATCGAGCCCACAACCTGGGCATGTACCCTGACCAGGAATCGAACTGTGACCTCGTGGTTCATAGGCTGACACTCAACCACTGAGCCATGCTGTCCGGGCGTGGCTATACTTCTCTTAAACGAAACTTCGTTGGTACAAAAAAGCTCAATAGTAAAAAACAAAAACAAAGGGGGGAGGGGAGGGTGCACAGTAAAGAAGCTAATGAAGGAAAAACACCACAAATCTGTTTTAAGGAGGATCTGTGCATTTCCTTTTGGTCTCATATTTCCTTCCTCATTAATCTTTCGGTAAGATATCTCAAGTAAGATAAAATTCCTTGATCAAAGAATTATTAGTCATGTGAAGTCACTGAGCTTATTGAATATAAGAAAACCAGGCTAACGAACCAAAATTTAATTTTAGTTATTGATTAGGAATGATTAAAAAGCAATGACGCAAGCACCCCTCTGCATAGTAGGAATAATAAACACTAGGTCACTATGTTAAGTACACCGTGTCCTAGAAAACAGACACATAGCAAAGACATTCAAGAAGATCAGTTTACATAGACAGCATATTCTAATTTTTAATCGTTTCATAGATTTTCATTGAACAAATTGTCTAATTATCTGCTTCAAAGTCCTTTTTGCCAATGAAAAACCTTAAAGAAAAAAAGAAATTTGATATTAACAACTACATCTTGGGGAAATTATTAATTCTAGAAATAAAAAGTCAAAATTCCCTCAACAACTCCTCTCCCCAAAAACTGATCTAGTTAAGTCTCTTTGGTTTGCCAAGAAGACAAAGCCCCTCTGCGAAGTAGAGATCTGACAGGTCCAAGGGCAGGAAATAGAGATCTGAGAAGTCCAATGACAGGAAGCAGAAAGAGATCTGAAAGATCCAAGGACAGGAAGTAGAGAGATCTGACAGGTCCCAGGACAGGAAGTAGAAAGAGATCTGACAGATCCAAGGACAGGAAGTAGAGAGATCTGACAGATCCAATGGCAGGAAGTAGAAAGAGATCTGACAGGTCCAAGGACAGGAAGTAGAGAGAGATCTGACAGATCCAAGGGCAGGAAGTGGAGAGATTTGACAGGTCTAAGGACAGGAAGTACATAGGTCCTGGGAGATATGCAACTGGAACTGAGAAAATGGAAATGGCCATCAGAAACCAGCCAGGACTGGTTCTGTTTTTCTGGGTGCGCTTTCTCTATCCTTCTACCACCCCCTCTCTTAATCAACCATGTGTACACGGTCCAAAACCACCTATAATTCCACATCCTAACTATCATCTAGTGTCAGCTGTGACGGTTTGTTTCTAAAGAGAGTCCTCTGCACCAGCTCACTGGCTGTCAGGTGGCCCATCAGCTGTGGTACATACAGCAGAGACGAGACGGAGGGGAGGTCCTGCCACAGGGACCACAGGTAGACAGACGCCCAGAAGGGAAGGGGCAGCCAAGTACTGACTAGAATCTTTAAAGAGTAACAAACTTCTCCTTCTAAGTGACCTAAGCGTTTATCTCTTCACTGTGCTACTATTTAATTCCGGAAAGGATGAATCATCAAGTATCATACATGAACCTGAACACACACAGTTGATCCTTGAACACCACAGATTGGAATTATGTGGGTCCACTTAGATGCAGATTTTCCCTAACCGACCCGTGCAGCTCAAACCTGTGGTGTTCAAGGGTCAACTCAGTGATTAGAAATCTGCATATGTGGAGAACTAGCTATGTATGCGAATTTTCTTCTTCTTAAAATAGTATGTATTTTTGTTGATTTCAGAGAGGAAGGAAGAGGGAGAGACAGAAACATCAATGATGAAAGAGCAACTGTCTCCTACACGCCCACACTTGGGAAGGACCCTGCAACCCAGGCGTGTGCCCTGACCAGGAATGGAGAACCATTACCTCCTGGTTCATAGGTCGACGCTCAAGCACTGAGCCACACCAGCCAGACTACATGAATATCCAACTGCACTGGAGGCTGGCGCCCCTAAGCTACATGTTGTTCGAGGTTAACTGTAAATCAAGTAAAACTGATGCCCAACAGATACCGGGGGCCCTAAAAACAAAGAAGAGAACTACAGTTTCCCCTGTAAACCTTTTCAGGGTTATCTGCACTGTCTTCCCCACTTACTGTGTCAAAAGCAGGAGAAAAGGCCACGGCCAGAATCAGAGAGAGCCAATGAGGAGAGCCACCTGTGTCTGACGGGCCATTTAGGGGTTCGGGTCATCTATCAGCTGTCAGGAAAGCTCAGGGCTGCCTTCCAGCCGTCGGCTTTAGGAGAGTTGCTTCGATGACACATTTGTTTTCCACAGAAGCCACATTATCGATGCGGGTGCGCCCCGTGGTCTCATGCGTTGGTTCTTCCCGCACATCCTCCGCTTGCCCCTGGTGACAGGGCACTTCACTCCCATCCGAGAAAGGGCACGGTCCCTGCTTGCGCCCTCGCCCGGATGCTCCCAGGGGTGAGCCCTTCCCGTGGGAACGCGCAGCCACTAGTTCAGGACTGTGAGCAACCAAAACCCCAGCCCCCACACTGCACAGGACACTGCAGCAACTTACAAGACACAAGGAATCTTAAAACTGACACAAGCACAGCAAAGCTGGGCAAATGACAGACTCTAAGGAGCCACGAGCTCTAGGTGGATCTCAGTTCTGACAGCAGGTGGCGCTACGCCCTTTCCATGACATCACATCCTCACAAAGCCGGGTTTTCAGTGGTGGCTTCCATTATGAAAATCTACCGGGGCAGAAAGTGAGGGTGGGGGGCGGTCTGATTTTGTGGTCTGAGAAGCTGTACAGCCCATTAATTAACAACAGTGGCTTATTTAAGAATAAAATTAAACGTTTCCTTCAATTTATGGGTATTATTTTTTCAAATGGCCAAGAGGCTCTTGGCACATAAATACTCCAGTTGTTTGGACTTCCCGCTGAGGAAATGAAACCGTCGGTATTTATTTTGGCCTGGAGCATCGTGAAGAGGCTGGGGCACCAGAGCCAGAGCTGAGAGCCGCAGCCCAAGCACAGGACTAGGAGGCCACGTCTTGCCCCCCACTGCACCGAGCTGCACCCCTCTGGCCCCTGCTCTCGGTGTGGGGTAGAAATCTGACAATAAACCACAAATTCTCCAGGAACAGGAACCGACTGCCTCACCTTCGTGTTCTCAGAACCAATCCAAACCCAGGAGGAACTCGGGCACTTGCCCGGAAAGGCAGCTCTGCACGCAGCCTTGAGGACAAGACCCGAGGGCCACGGGCCGTGGGGAAGGCAGCAGGGACGGGCCCTCACCGTGCAGCGGGCTGCAGCAGAGCTGGTGCGCACAGGAAAAGGTGCAGGGCTGAGGATTGGACTGGCCCTCGAAGGAGCCGAGGACACTTTTGTGGGTTCTGCCCCATGCAAAGCCGACTCTAACCTGAGGAGGCGCACGGACCCCCGTGAGGGTGGTCTCCGCCATCAGGGCCTCACATGCCCACTGTGCGGCTCAGGAGCGGCCGGTCCGATGGAAGAACAAACGGAACCTCTAAGTGCAGCACGCGGGTCTGCACAGAAAGAGCCACTGCAAAGGCCCCTGTGGGGACAGCACAGCATGTGGAACAGAAACGGCCCGGCATCCGTGTTAAATGTGCTGACTGGTTACAGGAGACACGCCTGAGCTCCCAAAGAGTGCACACGGAGGTGCCAGGGTGAAGGGGAACCGGTGTGAATTTACAATCCGCCTCCTCAGACACCCACGGCTGTTTAAAATAAAGAGGCCTGGATTATTATGGCAGCTGGCGATACTGACGGGTGACCTCAGTGACTGCTGGGTCCCCGTGACCCCGTTCCTGGACGCACCTCTGGAGCTGCCCCTCAGGCAGGAGCAGGACCTCAGCGAGGGGCTGGCTCTTTGGGGAGGATGGACTGTCCCCTGCGTGAGCTCCACAGGTCTAGGGGGACGGGGGCATTAGACGAGACAACAATCTGAGGGCGGTGGCCCAGGGCAGTGCCTCCCACTAACTTCTCCTGGGGGAGCCACATTCCCAGCCTCCTCACCTACTCCTCCTGGGGCCAAGCACTCGTTCTTACCGGAGTGGACCCATCGGCCAGCAGAAAGCTAAAGACAATGAGGAGAGCTCAGCAGAGTGAGAATCACCCCGCGGAGAGCGGGAGGCACTGAGGGGGGTGGGGGAGGGGGAGGAAAAACCCTGCAGCCAGGGACCACGTCCATCAGACCTCTCCGCACCCAGGGGAGCTGCCCGAACAGGGCCCCGACGCCAGGAGCGGGCCCGGCCCACAGCACGGGTTCCCTGAGGCTCTGCTCACTGGCGCGGGGTTGTGCACCGCAGGTGCTGGGCAGCATCCCTGGCCTCTACCCACAAGATAGCACCCCAAGTTGCGACAACCCCAAATGTCTCAGACACTGCCCAATGTCCCTCTGAGAGCTCAGTCACGGTCCCTGCAGCCCACCAGCAGGGTCATGAATGGGTGTGGGTTTTCCACCAATCCACAGAGCACACTTTCCCACGGGCAGGTGAGGAGCGGTGCCTGGACAGGGAGGAAGTGGCGCCAGAGACACAAAGACGAAGAGTGACAAACGCCCAGCCTTGCCTGTTGTGCAACCACGTACGGCCGACTTAAGTAACATCCAGGCCGCCGCTGACGTGAGAGCGTTGCCTCCCTCAGAAACATGGCAGCGGCGCCACCAGCAGCGGCCGCCCCAGCGATGGGACACTGGCCGCCAGGGGCAAACACCCAGACACCGCCGAGATGCACCGACTCTGCACCCACGAGCCTCGAAAGAGCTGTGACGGCCTTTCTTGTGGCTAAGCCCCTGGTGATTAAGTCCCGACAACACCCTTCACACATCACCATCCCGTTAACAAGAGAACTTAAAACTGAGCCCAAGTCCGTCCTCCTTGTCCTCAAGCACTCACTTAGCTCAGTACCTGTGAGCACAGAACTGAGGCACAAACACTTTCAAGGAAAACAAAGCACAGAGCACGTGTGCTGTGTGGTGCACAGTGACGGAAACTGCAGGGTGTGGGTTCCAGCCCCGTGACCTCGGCCCGCTTGTCTGCTGGGGAGGGTCAGAGCTCAGAGCAGGGGGCGGGGGGCACTTTTTCATAGAGGCCCAGACAGCAAAGGTTTCAGGGCTGCAGGCAACTGCAAATTCTATGCTGATCTGCTGTCCCAAGCAGCCACGGGTGATCGATCCAGGAAGGAAGGACAGGCTGTGCGCTGACAAAACATCTGTGGACAAAAACTCAAGCCACGTAACTCTCCATGTCACAAAAAGGGATTCTTCTTTTGGTTAGTTTTTCAATGATTTTTACTTATTTACTAATAAATAAAAGGTATTATTTTACCTTGAACTGTTATGCAAAATCTTTTAAAATTTTATTGTTTAAAGTATTACATATAGTAGTACATAGATCTCCTTTTTTTCCCCCCAGACCTTCTCTCGCCTCATCCCCCGCCCCCAGTGTCTGTGTCCAGTGGTTGTGCTGATATGCATGCACACAAGTCCTTTGGGTGATCTCTTTCCCTCCCTCCCAACACTCCCAGCCTTCCCGCTGTAATTTAAGTCTGCTCAGTGCTTTACTGCCTCTGTATCTATCTTTTTGTTCATCAGGTTATAATGTTTTTTATTTTCCATAAATGAGGGAGATCATGTGGTATTTTTCTTTCATTGCCTGGCTTATTTCACTTAACATAATGCTCTCCAGGTCCATCCATGCTGCTGCAAATGGTAAGAATCCCTTCTTTTTTACAGCAGCGTAGTATTCCATTGTGTAGATGTACCATAGTTTTCTATTCATCTACTGACGGGCACTTAGGCTGTTTCCAAATCTTAGCTATTGTAAATTGTGCTGCTATGAACATAGGGGTGCATATATCCTTTCTGATTGGTGTTTCTACTTTCTTAGGATATATATTCCTAGAAGTGGTATTACTGGGTTAAATGGGAGTTCCGTTTTTGGTTTTTTGAGGAAACTCCATACCGTTCTCCACAGCGGCTGCGCCAGTCTGCATTCCCACCAGCAGTGCACGAGGGTTCCTTTTTCTCCGCACCTCACCAGCACTTGTTGGTTGTTGATGATTGCCATTCTGACAGGTGAGATGGTACCACCTTATCATTTTGATTTGCATCTCTCAGAAAATTAGTGACTTTGAGCATGTTTTCATGTGTCTCTTGGCCTTCCTTCTGTCTTCTTTCTAAAAGATTCTATTTAGGTCCATTGCCCATAATTTTATTGGATCATTTGTCTTCCTTTTATTAAGTTGTGTAAGTTCCCTATAGGTATTGGGAATTAAACCTTTATCAGTGACAACATTTGCAGACATGTTCTCCCATAAAATGGTTTTCTTGTCTTGATGGTTTCTTTTGCTGTGCAAAAGCTTTTTATTTTGATGTCATCCCATTTTTATTTTCTCTTTAGCTTCCATTGCCCTAGGAGCTGTATCAGTGAATAAATTCCTTCGGCATATGTCTGAGATTTCTCTACCTGTAGATTCCTTAGTATTTTTATGGTTTCCTGTCTTATGTTTAAGTCTTACCTATTTCGAGTTTATTTTTGTGTATGGTCTAGTTTCATTTTTTTGCATTTATGTGTCCAATTTTCCCAACACCATTTAGTGAAGAGACTGTCTTGACTCCATTGTATGTTCATGCCTCCTTTGTCAAATATTAAGTGAGCAGAATGGTTTGGGTTGATATCTGGGTTCTCTATTCTATTCCATTGATTTATATGTCTGTTCCTGTGCCAGTACCGGGCTGTTTTGAGAACAGTGGCTTTATAGTAGGGCTTGAAATCTGGTATTGAGATCCCACCTATTCTGTTCTTCTTTCTCAAGATTGCTGTAGCTATTCGGGGTCCTTTTTTATTCCAGATGAATTTTTGGAGAGTTCCAGGTCTGTGAAATATACCGTTGGTATTTTAATGGGGAATGACTGAATCTATAAATTGCTTTGGGTAGTATGGACATTTTAATTATGTTGATTCTACCAATCCATGAACATGGTATCATCTTCCATCTGTTTACGTCTTCCTCTATCGCTTTTTTCAGTGTCCTGTAGTTTTCCACTATAGGTCTTTTTCCTTCTTAGTTTATTCCTAGATATCTTAATTTTTTTTGGTGCAATGGTAAATGGGATTGTTTTTTAGTCTCTCTTTCTGTAAGTTCACTATTGGTGTGTAGAAATGCCACAGATTTCTTGGCATTAATTTTGTATCCTGCTACATTGCCAAATTCATTTATTAAGTCTAATAATTTTTTGATGGGAGTCTTTTGGTTTTTTTATGTACAATATCATGCCATCTGCAAATAAGGACAGCTTTACTTCTTTCTTTTCCAATTTGGATGCCTTTTATTTCTTCTTCTTGTCTAATTGCAATGGCTAAAACTTCCAGTACTATGTCGAACAGGAGTGGTAAAAGTGGACATCTCTGTCTTGTTCATGTTCTTAGAGGAAACAGTTTTAGTTTTTGCCCATTGAGTATGATGTTGGCTGTGGGTTTATCATATATGGCTTTTATTATATTGAGGTATGAGCCTTCTATTCCCACCTTGTTGAGAATTTTTATCAAAAATACTACCTTCCAAAACTCAATCAGGTTATATAATTCTAATATTCTCTCCAATTTGCTTGCCTTTGACTTTAGAACAAAGGTCCTCTACCAGGTGTCCTGCTCTGAATCTAAAGCAGATAATCTTTATGGCCCAGAGCCTCAGTGCCATGCTCAGTAACTTCCCCCACACCTTCTGCAAGGTTATAAACTATTTCCCACACACACCCTCCTCAAAGGTTTTATAACACTAGAGGCCCGGTGCAGAAAATCATACACTCGGGGTGGGGGGTCCCTCAGCCCAGATTACCAGAGGGCACCGGCCAGGCTGGTGCAGGATCAGGGCCGGGAAGGGATGTGGGAGGTTGGCTAGCCAGAGAGGGACTGCAGGAGGGCCCCAGAGTATGTGCAGCCATCTTGCTCAGTCCCCATCAGCCACACCCCAGCAGGAAGGGTCAGAGCACCTGCCCCCTGGTAGTCAATGCATGTCATAGCGAGCAGTTAAGCGGCCTTAGCATATCATTAGCATATTACACTTTGATTGACGGTGGGATGGGTTGTGGACGGAGCAGCAGCACAGGGGCAGTGAGAGCCTTCTTGTTGCGCCGCCTCCTCCTCCTCCTCCGCCATCGCACCAGGAACAGTAAGTAAGCAGCGAGAGGAACCTGCTTGCCTGACCCAGTGATTCGTCATGTAGCAGCTCCTCCTTTCCACCTCTGCCTACAGATGACCCAAGTTCCCTCCAAGTTCCCTCCAACTCTCTCCCCAACTCTCTCGCCCCAACCTTACAATAGGTCAACATGTATAAAACCTCAGTTACATATGTTTAATGTATCAGGATTATCTATGCTAACTGGCATCTACTTATAATGTTACTTTGTTGTAAGTCTTAAGATTAAACACAAAGACCATCTTTTATGTTTGAAATCAAACCCGCCCCTCCCAATCAAAGTCTGTTTCTAATCTCACCTTCCAAAACTAAAATGTCTGCAGTTCGTGGGCACTTTATGGACCTGTTATGCACAGGACAGTTGCTGAGATTACAATAAGGGACTGTTTGCTGAAAGTCAACTAGTTCAACCATTTCCCAGATAC
Source organism: Lasiurus borealis (assembly GCA_004026805.1). Taxonomy (NCBI): domain Eukaryota; kingdom Metazoa; phylum Chordata; class Mammalia; order Chiroptera; family Vespertilionidae; genus Lasiurus; species Lasiurus borealis. The sequence goes on along the minus strand of PVJN01054601.1, from coordinate 2,753 downwards.
AAAACAAATGCAGAGACAGTCAAGTGCACGAAGAGGGTCTATCCTGTAACGGCGTCACAGCCCTGGCTCAGCGCAGAGCAGCAGAGCATGCTGGGAGCATCAATGCCGAGGCCGCGGGGCCAGCAATGGCAAGGCCGGCGGCACAGCAGGCACAGGGATGAGGCCGGCCTGTGGGTGAGGGGCATCTCTCTAAGGCTCAGCCTTCCATTACCCGTGTCTCCGTGTGTGGTCCAGGGACCAGCCACAGCAGGGACACCTGGGGCTCCTGAGGAAGCTGAATCAGGATGGCACCTAAAGACCCCGGGTTCAGTCACACAGTCACGTTCTGAGACCACCCAAGTCCCCGCACTGCTCCCACCCACCCGCCAACTCCCGAGGAAAGCTCCTTGAAGCCACATCTACACAGCTGGCCTCCTTCTCCCCGACCCCATGTTCCAGCTCCGCCCGGCCGCCCCGCACCAGGACACTGGCACCTGCCGCCTTCACAACACTCTGGGCAGTCGACACCCTACCCCCCTTACCTTCACCGGCCGGGTGCTCCCTCCACTGCCCCCACCCACGGCAGCTCACAGCGCCCATCACCAGGATACACGTGCTGCCTGTGACTTCCAGGCCAACACTCAGGAGCCAGCGTTTGGGCACCCAGCTGTCTGGCATCCACTTTGACCTTCCAGTATTCCAAGCACAGCTCTAGATCCCCACTGGACAGCCCACAGATCTGCCCACCCACCTGACCTCACTGCAGTGACCACATGGCCTCCCAGTCCCTTCCTGTCCCACACCCCAAGGTCCTGTCCGTCAGCTCTGGGGGGAGGCGGGGGCCCTCCATCTTCAGAGCCCGGATGGAAGTGTCTGTCTGTTTATTCCCTCAGCCCCACCCTTAGCCAGGTCGCCCATCTCTCTTGTCATCTCTAAAGAATCCTGTCTCCATTTCCTCCCCAACAATCCATCCTTTAGATTCGGCAACCTAACAATCTGAAAACTCTCGTCTTGTCACTTCCTGCTTAAAATCACGAATGGCTTCCAGACGAAGAAATGCAGTTCTGCACAGCGTGGTAACTGTAAAGCGCAGTCCACACCAGGGCAGGTCTGAAGTCAAAGAAGGCACTGACGACAGAACCTGCGAGAGCGACGCTGTCCTGTGCGAGCGGCCGGTGACCGGGGCTTCTCCCGGCTCTGAGGGCAGCCACCCGCCTCCCCTCGGGCCTCTGTGACCACCTCTCCACCTGCAGGGCCAGGCTCCGCACCTCCTGTCCTTCTCGCCCTCAGGCGCCATCCCACCCGTGTCGCGGCGCTCACCGTGCATCGGACCAGTCGCTTCTCCCAGGACAGAAGATCCGGAGCCAGTTCCCAGCACCCACCCCGTCGGGCACAGGGCTGCTCAGAGGACAGAGCTGGCAGCCACTTGGGAAATAAATCCACGCCTCTGAGGAGCTGGTGTCTGGAACCCGCTCCAGCCCTCGTGATATGAACTGGGCTCCTCGGGCAGACGCTTCTGAACGGCGTGCTACACGCAGGTCTGCTTTGCACCTCCTCCATCAAGAGCCAGCGTCTGTGCTTCCTCCACGCCCAGCCCGCTGGGCCCTGTCGCTGGCTTTGGCCAGCAGGACTCAGGAGACTGTCAGTCCGCAGCCCCGCCTCCCGAAGCCTCGCAACTTCGGCTCCGCCTCCGAAACTCAACCCTTGAGCGGCCTGGGCAAGCCTCCCGGGGCTCCCTGGAGGGGGACAGAGGGCCCTGGCGAAGGGACCGTGCGGGGAGGCCATCCAGGAAGGGCAGCCAACACCACACAGACCAGAGGTCCCTCCCGGGGAGCCCTGCCGCTGACCGCGGGGACACGGTTATGTCGCTGTTTGGGGTTTGTTACGCAGCGATGGGTAGCTGACACAGCCTGCACGGCAGTGTGCGAACTGCAGAACGTGTGTGAGGTTCTGAGCTCTTCACCTTGGCACGGCGAGGCTCGCGCCCGGGGCTGGCTAAGCTGCTCTCTGCCTGCTCCCCTGATCACACCCCGAGTGGTAACAACTCCGTCTCCAGACCAGCACCGAGGGGGATGCTGTGCGCCTCCGGGCACGGGCCCTTCCCCAGCAGGAAGGAGCCCAGCGGTGGCATGCTGAGCCTCTCCCCTCACGCACCTCTACCTGGGCTCTGCACGTCCTTTCCCTCCTCACTGATGCCCAAAGGACAGTCAGAGGGGTGGGCATTGGCAGCAGCCTGCACCTGTTCCTACGAGAACCACCATAAGGCCGGCACTCCTCTTTTCCCACAAATGGAACAGACGGATAAAGAGCAGAAATGCCTGCCCGCCTCCCAGAAACGCAAACCCTGGCCACTGAGGGCCCAAAGACAACAGCCAGACTGAACAAAACCAGCCAAAACCAAGATGCTACGTCAGCGAGCTTAGAAACCATGCACGCTAAAAAAGAGTGGAACCCTGACCCGTGTGGCTCAGTGGATAGAGCGGCGGCCTGCAGAGAAAGGGTCCTGGGTTTGATTCCGATCAAGAGCATGTGCCCAGTTCGCAGGCTTGATCCCCAGTAGGGGGCATGCAGGAGGCAGCCAGTCAATGATTCTCACTCATCATTGATGTTTCTACCTCTCTCCCTCTACCTTCCTCTTTGAAATCAATAAAAGATATATATATATATAATATATTTTAAAAGTTAAAATAGTTCACAGTAAATTTGACAAGCAAAACTCAAAAAAAAATAGTGCTGCCCTAGTCGATTTGGCTCAGTGACTAGAGTACCAGTCT
>PVJN01054600.1:0-13353 GCA_004026805.1 Lasiurus borealis | reverse complement strand
CTCAAGCCAGAGCCCTCCACTGCAGCTCACACTGGCGATTACAAATGTTCTCCACGGCGTCCCATCCATCAATCAATTACGCACCGCTGCGCAAGACATCTGTGTTGTTCTACCGCCGTTTGGATAATCCCTCTGCCTTTTCTTTAAAGCTCCAGCGAATCCACATTTACAGCAAACATGGCACTAAAACTCTCTGGGACGCCGCGTGGGGTCCTTCTTTCCAGCTCCCCTTCTCCCCCCTCACCCCACTCCAGGTACATGTAAATGCTCATTGTTTCTTCAGCAAGTCCTGACCTGTCACACCTCCAAGTCTTTGTCCTTTCTGTTCTTTGCTGCAGGTAATCTGATCCCTCTTCTCCCATAAGTCACTTTCCGAGGACCCTAGGGAAACCTACCTCTTCTCCTAAATGTTTCCCAATGTCTTTGACCCTTAGATGACCTCATCTGTAGACTTTCAGACTTCTAGGTGATATTACTATCTTGGTTCTCATCATGCTGTTGGGATTTGTATACATATTTGTCTTCTATGTTAAGTTATGAGCCACTGGGACGCTAGCACAGACCTTATAGACCGCTGGAACCCTTGGACCTAGTGTTGCAGAAAACCGGAATAATCAAACCATGCTCAGAGAGTTTGGAGTTACATTTATTTCGCGCGGGTCCAGAGGAAATTTTTTTCTCAAATTCTGGGCCCCAACATGCAGAAATTTTTCCTATTTACATGTTTTTTACCTTCTTTGTCTCCCAAATATGGGATATTCCTCCCCTTTGCAAGTTCTTAAAGGGCCCCTATGTCCCGAGGCCTTCAGACCTCAACCAAAGGCCTGGCCTGGCGCCAGCACTGATCATTTTGTCCAGGGAAGGTTTAATGGCCTCTCTGAAGTGAGAATAGCCTCATTTTCCTTATTATTTAAGCGAGCAAGCATTTACAGAAACCCATAGCAAGGTTAAAATTTCAAACAGCAGTTTTTATATAAGGTGGATGCTTCACTAGTACAGTATTTGCTCGATTGGGTTTACTCATTAGATCATCACCCTAGCATTGTTCTAGGCACTTTCTACGAAGGAGGTACTATTGTTGTTCATCCCATTTAACAGATGAGAAAACTGAGGCAAGAAGAGACAACTCGCCACATTGACTAGTCTACCCTTGGCAAGGAAGGAGTGGTGACGGGGACCTTGGCTTCTGGCTCCAGGGCCTGTGCTTTTGGTCATTGTTCAACGCTGCTTCCCATAAGGTGTTTGGATAAAGAAGGCATGGTGCTGTGGTTACTGTGCAGCCTGTTTGGGAAAGGGTAGCTCATAGGCCCTAAAGAGAAGCGGGTCCTTCATTTCTCTCCAGCGTGTGACTCACTTTTGACCCCCCTGCTGGCCCAGCTCTCCTGCCTTCAGCTGTGAGCCTGTCACAGGTGAGGCTGCCTCCTCTGGGTTCAGCCTCAGGCTCAGTCCTTGCAGGTCAAATTGGCTCAGTGGATAGAGCGTCGGCTTGTGGACTGAAAGGTCCCGGGTTCGATTCCGGTCGGGGCATGTACCTTGGTTGCGGGCACATCTCCACTGTGGGGCGTGCAGGAGGCAGCTGATCAATGTCTCTCTCTCATTGATGTTTCTGACTTTCTATCTCTCTCCCTTTCTTTCTGTAAAAAAAAAAAAAATCAATAAAATATATTTAAAAAAAATCACATTGTAGCATCCTGACATGGCTCCCTTAAGTGCCTGTTTCCTCACTCTCTCTCCCCATCCTTCCTCCCTCTCTATGTCTCTATCTGTCTCTCCTTCCCCCACCTCCTTCTCCTCCTTTTCTTTCCCTCTCTCTTCCTTTCTCTCCCTCCCCAGCCATTCCCTGTCATAGATGTAAAATCCACCCAGCCATCTCTGATAGCGCTAACCACAGGCATTCAGAAATAGTCTTTGCTCCAAATCCTGCCTTCCTATTTTCATATTTCCTGTGGCGTTTGGAGAAATAGCAGAACAATTGCTCATCCGCAGGGGGTAAAGGCAGCAGAATTTTATACAATTAAATGTTAAAGCGACAAAGTCTGCGGCGTGCAGAGGGAACAGAGGGAAGGGAAGACAGGAAGGGGCTGGTCCGGGGGGTGCAGGAGAAAGCGGGGGCTCCAGGCTGGGCCTTGGTGCTGGAATCCGGCTTTCATCCTGCGACCGGGACGCGGAGTGTAATCCCCACTCTCGGTGCCGCCTCTTTTTCCATCGGTGGCAGCCACAGGACTGTTTGCAAGGGCCCGCTTCCAGAGGGACCTCTGGATGGCGCGAGGGTGGAGAATGGATGTCCATCATCTGCGCGGGGGGGAGAGACAAAAATGATGGCGCACCCCCCCCCAGGACAGAGATCAGAAACATCTGCCCGTGGCAAGCCAGCTCCCCATCAACACAGGTTTCCATGCAAACCAAACAAAGGAGCGAGAGAAAGGCCAGGCGCGTTCCTCTGCCGCTCCAGCCCTGTTGGGAGCCAGTCTCAGGCCTTTTAAGGGCAGGGACCAGGGGGCAAGGCTGGGCCAGCCCTGGTCCGCCATCTCCCTCCCATGGGGGTGCACAGGCACATGCTCCCCATCACTGTTGCTTTGATGTGCTAAGTGAAACATAATTGCCCCCTTGGTCACGTGGCCTGTGACTTTGAAGGCCCGGTGTGTGGGTGTTTTTTTTTAAATACATTAGAAAGTCCTCAAGGAGAAAAGTGGGGGTGGGTGGGGGGGAGTTAGGGGGGTTTCAGGACTTGTACATGGTTTTAATCAACAGAGCTCCAGAGTAGCCCCTCCAATCAGGAGCAGCTGCCTGGCTGTTCCCTACAGAGAGATGTAAAATAAGACGAGGAAAGGGACACAGAGTGGGGAGAGGCCCACGAGGCTCAACCATAGGCTTCAAGGAAGAAAGCTGGCCGAAACCGGTTTGGCTCAGTGGATAGAGCGTCGGTCTGTGGACAGAAAGGTCCCAGATTCCATTCCGGTCAAGGGCATGTACCTTGCTGCAGGCACATCCCCAGTAGGGGGCGTGCAGGAGGCAGCTGATTGATGTTTCTCTCTCATTGATGTTTCTAATTCTCTATCCCTCTCCCTTCCTCTCTGTAAAAAATCAATAAAATATACATATAAAAAAAGGAAGAAAGCTGGACTGTGAGGACATCAGGAAAGCACACAGTGACACCTGGCATGAAACAAGGTGGCCACAGCCACAGCCACAGCCACAGCCACAGGTGGGTGTCTCTGCAGGAGCCCTCACAGCCTACCCAGCATGCATTTAGCACCTTCCCCAGATCCCTGCCCCTCTAAACCCCATTCTTCTTCTCGCAGGCCCCTCCTCCCAGACCTGCAAGCTCCTCCCTCCTCCCCAGCATTCACCTCTCCTCACCGGAACCCACCTTCCTGACCCAGTTCCCCTTTCTACAGGTGCCTGATTACCCTGAGATACTGCCCATGTGTGCACACGTACATACATACATGAAATGCACACACGTGGGCTCACACATACACCAAGCCCTAGACCCTGGGAAGCTTACTTCTTTGTGGAGACACACACACTATACCCCATGGTAACAGAGCTTCCTCAACACATATTGAGCCCATACATGTTGCTAGGGCTCAGGCTGTGAGTTTCTTTAATTGTAAAACCTGCTCCTTGCTGCAATTAACTGGCATGGCTGTGCTCATGTAAGGCCTGTGACAGCGGCACCTGGCACCCGCTGTGTGCGGGGGGAGCCAGGTGGTAGTGTTTACAGTAAGGATATAAGAAATCCATACTCATTGTCATCTCGTGTAAAGCAAGGTTGCACTATTGGGTTTGTATTAGCAATTTTCAATCATCTTTTATTAGTGCTGGATTGATTTTCTGTTCCGTTCTTAAACGTATTAAACCATAATCAACTGAAGGACCTTTCTCCCTGGTCAGCTGGTTAAAAACAACACTGCCACCCAATTGCTCATTCAGAAGCCTGGTTGAGCCCCCCGTAAAAATCCTCTTGTGTGGGAACAGACTGGGCTCTTCCAGGACCTCAGGAGTGGTTCGCGGGGAGAGGAGTGGAGGCCAGGGCACTGCTCAGACATGTAGGACTGTCTTCCTTTTCTTTCTCGGGACCTCCGTCTTGACCATGGTTCTCATTCCACCTCTTTCTGAATTGTCGTCTTCCTTTGTCACCCATGCATTGTCCCTATTGTCCTGTGGGAGTGCTCCCATCCTCTCTGTGAGCCATGGCACAGGTTCCAGTGCCAGATTCCTGCCTTTAATGACCCGCAGTCGAGGAAAATGAGTCTTGACTTTGGAGTTAGCGGATTGGCTCTGAGACCTAGATTTTTCCCATTCTGCCACGGGAACTCTGTCAGCTTCCTTTACAGCAGTGGTTCTCAACCTTCCTAAGGCCGCGGCCCTTGCATACAGTTCCTCATGGGGTGGTGACCCCCAACCATGAAATGTTGCTACTGTTATGCATCATGATGTAAATATCTGCATTTTCTGATGGTCTTAGGTGACCCCTGTGAAAGGGTCGTTCGACCCCCAAAGGGGTCGTGGCCCACAGGTTGAGAACCGCTGCTTTATAGGTATGTGCCTCAGTTTACTCACCTGTCACGTGGGGACACAGCGTCTTCTGGACAAAGGTGACTGAGAAAGAATCAACCTGACAAAAGATCAAATCTTTTGCAGATTCAACATTTTGATATCTATTACCGTTATTATAACTGTGCAGAGAGAGAATATCATTTTAAAAAGTTTAATAACCATTCCATAAAAGAGTCATGCATGTAATTTAAAGTTTTGTATGTATAGGCATCGCTCCCGTGACTTTCTTACTGTCAGGAAGTCTCGGCTGATTTCTAACTTGAGTCAGGTCTCCGGTGGGGTTCACCTATTTGCTCTCATGCGTTTTCTGGGGTGCCAGCAGAGGGAAGCCGGTGGGTTAGGCAGTGTCACTGCACATCTGGCTGATTTCTCATCAGGCCTTCTGCTGCTTAGGGCGTTTCTGCTGGGCTTGTGGCTGCATTGCTCTCCTGAAGGGTTACCTCGCCTTGGCCTCGGGGTAACTGCATTAGGTGGTGGAGGAATTTAGGGGTCCCTGCTCAATTAGTCATCCAGAGGAGCAGATCACATGCGCCCAGGACTGACAGGGATCTCTGTTCTGCACCCTCAGAGGCGCTCTCGCTACCTACACTCTCTGGGAGGGCGTGTCTTTACCCGGAAGGCAGTCCGCAGCTGGCGGGAGCATCTCACCCCAAAAGGCCCACCACAGGGGCCCCAGCCTGCCTCCCACTGCCAGACAGGAAGCTCCCCTCCAGCCCCTGCTGCTCCTGCCCTGGGAACAGTCCGAGCACATCCTCTCTACCCCCTAGCAACGCGCCAGCATCCCTGGCAGAGATCAGAAGTCACTCTGGCCCAAACCGGTTTGGCTCAGTGGGTAGAGCCTTGGCCTGCGAACTGGAAGGTCCCAGGTTCGATTCCAGTCAAGGGCATGTATCCTGGTTGCGGGCACGTCCCCAGTAGGGGGCGTGCAGGAGGCAGCTGATTGATGTCTCTCTCTCATGGATGTTTCCAACTCTCTATCCCTCTCTCTTTCTCTCTGTAAGAAATCAATAAAATATATTTTAAAAAAAAGAAAGAAAGAAGAAGTCACTCTGAACCCTGGAGCCCTACTTTGAAAGATTCTTCCTGATCTGAGAAGATGCAGGGAGGCAGAAAAGGGCCAGGACAGGAGGGAAGGATAGTGTTTTTTTTTCCCCAACTGGGGATGTAGACATTGAGGGCTTGGCGATGTGTAGGAATTCCTGACAGGGTGAGGAGTTTTAACAATATGTGCCTGTGGGTAAATTACTTGGTGGTGCTGGTGGAGGGGGTTTTGGGGGGCGTTAATTGTTCAGGAGAAGGCCCTGTGAAATTGAATCACCGCTGGTCGAAAATACATTTTCAAGTGCGAATGTTGGAGGAGGAGAGGGGGAGAAGAAGCCCACTCGTGCAAATATAGGGACATCAGTGACTCAGTTTTCTTCCCCACAAAGGAGATAATGACGCCGAGCTGCTTCGCTGGCAGGGTAGCTAATGGGTGGGTGTTGTGTTAATTAATGTCGTTAAGATTTACCAAAACTTTAAAAACTTTAGAAGCACTTTGATGCGGTGTGGTTCCTGGTGCGTTAGTCAGGGGAAGCATCTGGGAAAGAGAAAGCTGGGGATAGAGAGCAAGAGAGGCGGAGACCACCCAGTTCGAGGCTGAGGCAAGGAATGCAAAGGAGGGAGAGGACCATCCTCGGGATGCTAATGCATTCTTCTCGATGAAACGGGAACGCACTATTTTAGGTGCTTTTGGCTGCAAGTAATCAAACCCTGAGAAAATGAGGACATCAAAGAAACCTGGAAGTAGCGTGTCTGGTGTTTTTAAAGCTTTTGCAAATCTGATACTCAGTAATAGCCTGTGGAACACAGGATCTCATATTGTCCTTTTTTTAAATATATATTTTACTGATTTCAGAGAAGAAGGGAGAGGGAAAGAGAGAGACAGAAACATCACTGATGAGAGAGAAGCATTGATCGGCTGCCTTCTGCACGCCCCTCACTGTGGGGGTCAAGCCTGCAACCCAGGCATGTACCCTGACCGAGAATTAGACCGTGACCTCCTGGTTCCTAGTACACGCTCAGACGCTGAGCCACGCCAGCTGGGCCAGGATCTCAGATTGCTCATCATGCTTGAGATGTGGGGTCTCTAGCCCACGTGTGTGAGGTGGCTGCATTTCCCAGCTCTCACACCGTCACCTGAACATGACAAAGATCGGAACCAGGGGGGCCTGGAGGGGTATCCCTGCTTCTTTTCGATCAGGGAGGAATTCTGAGCATGTCTTCTGTGCAAGGTGCTCATCCATCGCTTCAAAGGAGACAGGAAAGTGGCTTTCTAGCAGGTTAAGCCTGTGTTGTGGGAGGCAGGCACTGCCAGTAGACAAGAAAGGAGGTTTGGCTCAGTGGATAGAGCGTTGGCCTGCAGACTCAAGGGTCCCAGGTTCGATTCCAGTCAAGGACATGTACCTTGGTTGTGGGCACATACCCAGTAGGGGGTGTGCAGGAGGCGGCTGATCGATATTTCTCTCTCAGCAATGTTTCTAACTCTCTGTCCCTCTCCCCTCCTCTCTGTAAAAAATCAATAAAATATATTTAAAAAAAAAAGAAAGAAAGAAAGAGAGAAAGAAAGGAGGGTAGGCCCTATCTGGTTTGGCTCAGTGAATAGAGCATCGGCCTGAAGACTGAAGGGTCCCAGGTTCGACTCCAGGTAAGGGCACATGCCTGGGTTGTGGACTTGATCCCCAATAAGGGCCATGTAGGAGGCAGCCAAACAACTATTCTCTTTCATCATTGATATTTTATCTCTCTCTTCCTTCCTCTCTGAGATCAATAAAAATATTTTTTTAAAAGAAGGGGAGGAAATGAAGGACTTTATATAGATGCCAGCACCTTATGCCTTTGCAAACAGTGGGTTTATAGGTAAAGATCTGGATTTGTCGGGAAATCTTCACTCTGGGAACACCTGAGACAACTGTGCAGATTCTGACCAACCGCCCTCGATCCGCTTGCCTAATTAGACTGAACTCTGTGAAGCTTTGGCTGTGCCGTGCCTTGTCCCATTCATGGGTCACCCACAGGCCCCCCTGGATATACCTATAGAGCCCAGTTTCCTCCATGCAGCTCATGCGACAGGGGGTATATGGGTAAGCACTTGGGGACCACAGCAGCTTTTTTAAAAAATATATTTTATTAATTTTTTATAGAGAGGAAAGGAGAGGGATAGAGAGTTAAAAACATCGATAAGAGAGACATTGATTAGCCGCCTCCTTGCCCATCTCCCACTGGGGATGTGCCCGCAACCAAGGTACATGCCCCTGACCAGAATCGAACTTGGGACCCTTCAGTCTACAGGCTGATGCTCTATCCACTGAGCCAAACCAGTTTTGGCATCACAGCAGCTTTGTATTCCTCTGAGAATTAAACCGTGACCTCCTGGTTCCTAGTTGATGCTCAACCCCTGAGCCATGGATCTGGTGAAATATGTGCATGGCAGCCCTGAACACCAATACTGAACCCCTGCTGGGGTCTGGAAGGAATGAGGGGGCCATTGAAAAACCAGGCAGAAGGCCTGATGAGCCATCAGCCAGATGTGCAGTGACCCTGTCTAACCCCCCGACTTCCATCTGCTGGCACCCTTCCTTCCAAGCGCAGGACCAGCGGTGTGTGTGCACTAACCAACTGGCCACCCCGTCTCTCCTCCCCTCCAACTGCCCACCGGCAGCGACAGAGGCTCCTTCCGGTCTGACCAGAGCAGCCCGGGAAGGCGGCTCCTTCTCCTCCCTCTTCCCTGATGCATTTTTCATCATTAAAGGGAAAATGTCACTTGGGTGACAGATATTAGCATGACGGGTGTCAGGAATGAATCTTCCTCTCTCCCGGGCAGCCCAGCCTCACGCTAACGCCTAAGACGACGCTCTGGTAAAAGTCCACCTCCATTTCCTCAGCGAGCGGTGCGGGAGAGGGGCAGGCTTCGGCCGTGATGGATGCGCTCAGCTGCGGCGGGAGCCGGGCCAGGGGCGCAGCTGCAGCCTGACCCTGCCGCCACCAGGCAGGGCTGGAGGGGCTTTCTGGGAAACGCAGGCCTTCTTTCTGGCCGAATTCTGCTGGAACAGTCTTTTTTTAAAATATATATCTTATTGAGTTTTTACAGAGAGGAAGGGAGAGGGATAGAGAGCTAGAAACATCTGTGAGAGAGAGACATCCATCAGCTGCCTCCTGCACGCCCCTTACTGAGGATGTGCCTGCAACCAAGGTACATGCGCTTGACCAAAATGGAACCTGGGACCCTTCAGTCCGCAGGCCGACGCTCTATCCACTGAGCCAAACCGGAACTGGCAGGAACAGAGTCTTAAAAGCACAAAACCTGCAGCTCCACGTGGGGACAGGCCTGAGAGAGAAGATTTGCCACCATCAAAGGCCCTAGAGCAATGGTTCTCAACCTTCCTAAGGCCGCGACCCTTGCATACAGTTCCTCATGTGGTGGTGACCCCCAACCATGAAATGTTGCTACTGTTATGCATCGTGATGTCAATATCTGCATTTTTCCATGGTCTTAGGCGACCCCTGTGAAAGGGTCATTCGACCCCCAAAGGGGTCGCGACCCACAGGTTGAGAACCTCTGCCCTAGAGGATGCTAGAAATGCAGCCCTGGATATTGGGCAGCGGGCCTAGCCGTGAAAGGTATGGTTTGGGTTCAGCAGAATGTGAGCCGACCTCTCTAGGTGTTCTCTAGGTGTGGCTGGGAGACTTGAAGGAGCTGGAGGTAATAGCATGCCCCCCCCCACATCCCCCCGCTCCCCACCCACAGTATGGCTCATCTGATCTCCACAGCAAATACCACTCAGAACTAATTTACAGCTCATTTTCCTCGTGCGCAAATTAAGGTAATAGGATCTGGGCATCTCTCTCAATTACTCAGAGGCCTATGCAATTCCGTGAGTGTTTATTGAACTCTTGCACCGGGCCACATACCTGGCTCAGCCTTGGGAAGGGACGGAATGAGCAAGAAATGGTACCAGCCTCCAGAGAGCTGTGGCCTACTAGAGGAGATCAGACAAATAGACATTCAATTATGATACAATGTGTATAATGAGTTTTATTTCTCTCCTTGAAAGTATTTATTTTTTACCATGGGGGGGGGGGAATGGGGGAGAGGAGCATGGCGCATCAGTAAAGGTAACGTTTCATGAAAGAAATGGAATATTAACCGGTCCTTGATGTTTGGATGGGATTTAAAATGTTCTATCCTCTGACCAATTTTGCTCAGTGGATAGAACATCGGCCTGCAGATTCAAGGGTCCCAGGTTCGATTCCGGGCAAGGGCATGTACTTTGGTTGCGGGCACATCCCCAGTAGGGGCTGTGCAGGAGGCAGCTGATCCTTGTTTGTGGCTAGAAGGAACGTGAATCCTGGCAGAACCAAATCTGAGTAATACCAATTTTGAGATGTGCAAAGTGGCTGAATAGTCACGGGTTGGCGGATGAGGGTGGGGGTGGGGCTGCCACAGGGACAAAGACCAGAAAGCTAGCTTGGGGTATTTTCAGGGCATTGATTACCAGATTAGGATTTGGAACTGTACACTAGAGGCAGGGCGGCCACTGAAATCTCCTGGACAGATAAAGACAATGAAAGAGCAGGTGAAGAACATATACAGCCAGTATTTCTTTTCTTTTCTTTTTTTTAAATATATTTTTATTGAGGAAGGGAGAGGGATAGAGAGTTAGAAACATCAATGAAAGAGAGACACCGATCAGCCGCCTCCTGCATGCCTCCTACTGGGGATGTGCCCGCAACCAAGATACATGCCCTTGACCGGAATCGCACCTGGGACCTTTCAGTCCACAGTCCGATGCTCTATCCACTGAGCCAAACCAGTTTCGGCAACAGCCAGGATTTCTTGAGAGTTAGGAACTATATTTTATTTTTTAAAGTATATTTGTATTGATTTCAGAAAGGAAAGGAGAGGAGGAGAGCGAGAGAGAGAAACATCAGTGATGAGAGAGAATCATTGATTGACTGCCTCCTGCATTCCACACGGGATTGAGCTCACATTGGGGATGTGCCTTCAACCAAGGTACATGCCCTTGACCGGAATCGAACCTGGGTTCCTTGAGTCTACAGGCTGACGCTCTATCCATTGGGCCAAACCGGTCAGACCCCCCCTCCCCAACTTTTAACCACTCCCCATGGAGGAGTCCACGCCGCCCCAGTTGGAAAGCACTGGTTTAGGTGCAGAGTTGGGGGCCGATGAGTGAAGATTAAACAGAATAATGGAGTAAAGAACCAAGGGCGCCTTAGCTGTATCAGCGAAGGTGGGAAAAAAGGAATTACAGGAGACATTTCTCTCCCCAAGTGAGATAAGGGATGCAAATGTCCACGGTAATATTTAAAGCGCTATGCAAATATTATGGCGGCTCGAGTTAAATGCCATTATATGGATTTCACAGAAAGGAAATCCCAGGCACTAAAAAGGTGCAGTGATTTTCTCCAAAGACAGAGAACAGGTCAGAGATTGCATTAGACACTCAATGCCTCAGACCTACACTTCCATTGTAATTGCTCATGCAAATGAGCTTCTACTCAGTGAGGGTCATTAAAAGCAGAGAATTGGAGCAGAGCAAATGCAAAGATAGATACAACCTCTAGAAGTAGTCCGATTCCAAAGGCCTGTGTAGCGCCCCCTGATTCCATGGAAAGCCTGGAAAACTCTGGGACCCCCCAAAAAGAGATCAAAATTCTGCAATCCGCTCACTTCCCTGTTTGCTTAAGCCTCTAAATATTCAGCAGTAACATTTAAGACAAAGGGGAAAAGATAATTACAAGGAGAATTTTTTTTTCGAGATATTAAAGGTTAACAGGATTCCTGGCATTTGTGTCCTGTCAATTTCCATGTAATTATGCTCCATTCCCACAATTCAGAGTCCGTTGTAAGGCTTAAGGATGAGATCCTTGGAAAATAATTTATAAAGTAGTTTCTCAAGTTTTTTCAGGTTCAAACCGAGCACCCCGGCTAATAGTCTGATTATTATTCATGTTATTCTTGGATTGAGAGTGGTAAGGGGTCATAAATTGGATGTTGGGATTAGAGTGGATTTTTTTTTTTCTTTTTCTTTCTGAGCTTGCCATGAGCTAGCTTTCTCCTAAGAGCAAAATGAGTGTGCTGAAAATATTTATACATTTCTTTTATTTTTTAAAATATATTTTATTGATTTTTCAAAGAGAGGAAGAGAAAGGGACAGAAAGCCAGAAACATCAATGAGAGAGAGACATTGATCAGCCGCCTCCTGCACGCCCCACACTGAGGATGTGCCCGCAACCAATGCATATGCCCCTGCCCGGAATCGAATCCAGGATCCCTCCGTCCCCAGGCTGACGCTCTATCCACTGAGCCAAACCGGCCTCGGCTATACATTTCTTTTATTTTGCTTTGATCAATAATAAGAATACAAGAAGGGCACCTCATTTTCTTAGAACTTTACTGCCTCTTGGAAGAAAAAAAAAAGATCTGCGTTAGAGATATCTGCGTAGGGAAAGATAAAACTAATTGGCCTCATTGAGACATTCGGTTCCAGGTGTTTTTCTATCTTTATTCATTCAAGCATCCTTCCGACATGGATGTGCCGTTGAACATATTTTACCTTGGTCTGAGCTGAGACAGAGTGATTATAAGACACCGCCCCATCCCTTTTCTGCTCCGCTGTACTCTTGCATGTTCCCTGTGTAATACGTATCCCACCAGTGATTCATCGATTATCTGTACAGTTATTCCTGTTGGGCTCTGCAGCGGACTGTGGCCTGGGGTGCCGGATGGAAGGCAGGACGGTTCCTGTTGTGCCATGTCACCTGTCCTAGTACATGCTCATTCAATAAGCGTGAAAAGGGTGTTTGCATCTCAGCTGAGCATCAGAAACAGTCTTGATGTTGGAGAATATTCTCTAGAGCCCTCTGGTCCCGGGCATTCCAATTCGTTGGATCTCTGGGGGTCATTGCTTAGCAGGAAATAAAAGAGACACAGCTTCCCAAAGGAAGTTCTAGTTAGACACCTTCTAGAAGAGCGAGTCCTGTGGATTGTAAGCTAAGAACCTAGGCCTGTGCATTCCTTGTCTACTGTTTTGGGCTAGTTCTTTCCCACGAGATGGAAAAACGTAGAACAGCATACAACTGACCGTTCCCCATCATGGCCTGAATAGGAGGTTGGCACAGAGAGGCGGGGTGGATGGGAAAGACCAGGAGGCCAAGAGTTAAAGACTCTGCAGTGCAGCTCTTCTGCGAGGCAGGGTTGAGCCTGTGGGAGGAGGGAGTTGGTGCAGCTGTGGAAAGTGCTCAAGTCTATCAGGAGGTGACTATCGAGGAAGTGGCGAGTGCGGGACAGGGTAGGAGTCCCAAGCCTTTGTTAAGAGTTTCAGGCTAGGCCGAAGCCAGTTTGGCTCAGTGGATAGAGCGTCGGCCTGCGGACTGAAGGGTCCCAGTTTCAATTCCGGTCATGGGCATGTACTTTGGTTGCGGGCACATCCCCAGTGGGGGGCGTGCAGGAGGCAGCTGATTCATGTCTCTCTCTCATCCATGTTTCTAACTTTCTATCCCTTTCCCTTCCTCTCTGTAGAAAATCAATAATATATATAAAGAGTTCCAGGCAGGAGTCAGCCTTCGGGGGAAGGAGTTAAAGGATTTGGTGGTAAGAACAGAAGGCAGGCCAACTAGTTCTAGTTCTGTCTAAAAGGGGCTTTCCCCCTGTTCTGTGCTCATTTTTGACAAAAATCTCTCTCTCTCTCTCTCTCTCTCTCTCTCTCACACACACACACACACACACAC
>PVJN01054599.1:0-13353 GCA_004026805.1 Lasiurus borealis | reverse complement strand
TCTAGTTGTAGAATTTTCACTCAGCCAGCTTTTCTGTGGTTCTGGATGGTGTCTATTCTGTCTTTTAGTTGTAATTTTGAAATTGTTGTGTAAGGAAGCAGCTTAGGTGTTCACCTGTGCTGCCATCTTGGTTTCTCCAAACCCTCGACCTTTCAGTCTGCAGGCCAACACTCTATCCTCTGAGCCAAACTGGCAAGGGAAATATTTTAGTTTTTATTGAACTTTTATTGGTTCATTTTAATATTGTTAATTTGGATGAATGCAGTGCTTTGATATTTGCAAATTTAAGATTTATAATAAAACATGAAAAACAAACACCAAAATGAAGAGATAAGAAGTGATGGATCTTTCTTAATGTTTTTTTGTTTTTGACTTTAATCTCATAAGCATGACTCTTACATTCCTGGGAGGAAGAAGAAAGAAGAATTAACAATAATAACCACTCACAGCCTGGAATATCGTTTATGACTATACAAAATCTGAAGAGCCTAGAATATTTATTAGCAGGCAAGAATCAGTACACAATAAAACAAGTAATTTATATTTCTGGGATAAAAGACCAATTTATAGACTTGTATTTCAGGTTATGATAGATGGGTAATTCTGAGCAACCTTATTCCTGAGAACAACTTGAAAATCTGGACAAAATCACTTAAAAATCACTCTGCTTAACAGCCATGACAGGTTTAAAGCATGTCCATAAATGTATGGTACTCCTACTCGTCTTCTCAAGAGGTGGAGTCCTGGGGTGTGGTTCAGACTTCACAACTTACTTCTAATGACCAGGATAAAGTGGAAGTGACAGTGAGCATCCAGGTCATTGAGGTTTCCTCCTGGATTATTCACTCTGGGAGAAGCCAGCTCCCCTATTATGAGGACACGCAAGCAGAGGTCTAGAAGATGAAGTCTCCTGCCAACAGCCAGCACTAATCTTTCCAGGTGTGAGTGCACCATCTTGGAAGTGGGCTCTCCTACCCCAGTCAAGCTTTCAGATGTCTGCAGCCCCCGCTGACAGCCTTATTGCATCTCAGGAGCGACTGTGAGCCAGAACCACCCAGCTAAGCCATGACTAGATCCTGACTCTCAGAAACTGTATAAAGTAGTACATTTTAACTTAACATTTGAAGCCACTAAATTTAGTAGTGATTTGTTATTCAGCAATCAGTAAGTAACATGCCCAGCCAAGTGGCCGAGTTAGTTGGGCATCGTCCTGTGCACTGAAGAATTGAGGTTTGATTCTCAGTCAGGGCACACACCGGGATTTTGGGTTCCATGCTTGGTTGGGGCGTGTATGGAAGGCAACCCATCGATATTTCTCTCTCACATTGATGTTTCTCTCTTCCTTCCTCTTTCTAAGCATGTCTTTGAGTGAAGATTTAAAAAACAGAGGTAACTAGTATACAGGCAGTGATGTGTTAACAAGTTAAAGAATGACCAACTGGGGCAAGTCTCTTGGAAGAATAGAGGCTCAGAGAGGTGAGCCTTGTGTTTGGGCCTGTTGTTTTCTGACAGCCTGACTAGTAATTATTTAACATTGTCAGTAGGTCTGGAACTTGAAGCAAAACAATGTATAATGAAACCCATTTTTACCATAGGCTGATTGATAGAAGCAAGAGTTAAGTTCCTATGGCACCCCATCAACACTAAAACAAAACATTGAATAAAAGGATGTTATTCAGGGACCTGCAGTTCTCCCAGAAATTTTCAGGGGGAGTAGGACAGGATTTGGAGTCAAGGATCATGAAGAAGGTTCCTTGGTGGAACCCTTTCACTTTGAGTGAGGACCCTAAAGGCTTAACTCTGGGATTGTGTATGAATAAATGGGAAGAAGACAGGACCTTACAAAGAAAGCATCTCAGCTCCACACCATCACAGCCCCTGGAGTTGCATTAGGGTGATCCCAGATTGGAGGTCCCTCCAGGTGCTGGGCAGAGCAAAAGTAAGTCCTCTCTGGACTTCCTCTCTGGAGGAGAGTAACACTACCGGAAGCCTGAGATTGTTTCTATGAGGAATTTTGCAAATACATATATATTGAGTGGCCAGATTATTATGATCTCTGAATGCATAATAATATGGCCACTTAGTGTGTGTGTGTGTGTGTGTGTGTGTGTATTGAATTCGTGCATGGGTGCATGAATTTGTGCATGGGTGGGATTCAGCCAGCCTGGTCAGGGAGAGGGGACATGGGTGGTTGGCCAGCCTGCCTGCTGGTCAATCTCCTGGTCGATGGGGACAATTTGCATATTAGCCTTTTATTATATAGAATATACACTGAGTGGCCATATTATTATGCTTTCAGAGATCATAATAATCTGGCCACTCAGTGTATAGTGTCTAGCACATGCACCTGCATGCATACACACTCAAAACAGGCACATAAAGAGTTAACATGAACAAAACCAGTAAAACTAATAGCCAAAAACACACCCTCAGAAGATTCAGATATTGGAGTTATAGACACAGATATTTAAATAACCTTCAAATGAAAACAGTACAAATGTTGATAAAATGGTGAATGAATAAACAAGATGTGGTATGTCCATACAATGGAGTATTATTCAACAATAAAAAAGAGTGAATGCACTAATGCTACAACATAGATAAACCTCAAAAAAATTATGTTAGTGGGAGAAACCAGACATAAAATGTCATATATTGCATGATTCCACTTTTGTGAAATATTCAGAAAAAGCAAATGTATAAAGAAAGAAAGTAGATTAGTGGTTGCCTAGTGCTAGGAGTGAAGATAAACTACAAAGGGATATGATGTTTCTTTCTTTTGGGGGTTATATAAATATAAAATTATATTGTGTGATGGTTATACAACTTTGTAACTGTACTAAAAATCATACACTTAAGATGGAAATTTTATGTTGTACTAGTGGCCTGGTGTACAAAATTCATGCACATTAAAAGGGAATTAGTTAGAGGATATATTTTAATATTGCTATTTGCCCTTTCTCTATGATACAAGTGTCAGATGAAAGAAAGCCAGTAAAATGTATATAAAAACCTCCCTCCTATCAGATTCTGGGGTGTGCTATGGGACCTAGAGTCAAGTACCCGCCCACCTGTGTGTGCTTCAAAAACACAGGAGACCCAGCCCCAGCCAGCCCTACTGGGTGAGATCCAGATCTGGCCAGCCCCACCCTTGTCAAGCCCCACTGGGTGTGGGGGGGTGCAGCCTCAGGTCCCCCATCAAGCACCACCAGGCAAGGGGTGCAGCCTCAGATCCCCCAGCACATGCTGGACAGGGGGCGCAGTTTCAGATCCCCTGGTGCACCCTTAGGTTTCCCAGCCCAACATGGGCAGGAAGCATCACTTGAGGTCCTTGTCAAGCTCTGCCAGGTGGGGAGGCGTGGCCTGAAGTCCCCCATCAAGCCCCGCTGGGTGGGAGGCACAGCCTCAGGTCCCTCCGGATTGCTCATTATAGCTCATTATGGGAACCCCGCCTCCACTGTGGGCACAGCCATCTTGTGATGGCATGAGGATCAATTTGCATATTACTTCTTTATTATATAGGATAAGTCATACCTCAATAAAGTGGTAAAAATAAGTAAGGCAAACATTTTATTTAATAGTAGAGGCCTGATGCATGAAGATTCTTGCAAGAATAGGCCTTCCTTTCCCTGGCTGCCTGCACTGGCTTCTCTCCAGCACCTGGGACCCAGGCCTTCACTCTGGCCTCTGCCTTCTGCCTTCACTCTTGTCAGAGCCACCTTCTGCCTTGACTCTGGCCCTGCCGACCTCCTGGAGCTCCCTCCACCCCCTGCACTCCCCTCCTAGCAGATGTCCTGCCCCACCCTGGCCACCCCGCTCCTGCACTTGTGTGCTGCCCAGAGGCCTGAAACAGCTGGGGCAAGGCGGAATGCCTGTGTCATCGCCATAGTGATGAAGCAAGCATCTGGCCCAGCTGCCACCATCTTTGTCACATCAATTTGCATATTCCCTTCTTATTGGCTGTGGGCACTGCCATTTTTGTTGTGGGGTGACGGTCAATTATATATTCCATCTTTATTAGATAGGATGGTGAAAAAAAGAGCTATAAAACAAACCCCTAAAAACAAGAAGGAATGAAACAATAAAGAGAAAGTCAGAAACCAAGGAAAGAGAACAAACAAAAGAAGGAAAAGTATTTAAAACTTGGTATTTTGAAAATAATGAGTGAAATGAGGCTGTTGAGTTTATTTATCCAGAGGTGGGTTAATTATCATGGGCACCAAGAAGCCATTTACAGCTTAGGCAAACAACTTTGGTGTCCAATAACAAGCATGTTTTATAAGCTTGCAGTCATTACATTCTTCACTGATGACAGGACTGACTGCTATCTCAATAGTAGGATCTGGCTTCTGTATTTGCCCCCATCCAAGCACTTCTCATGTGTTATCTCTTTGCATCCTCACAACAACCCAAAGAGGTAGGTATTATTATCCACATGTAAAGATGAATGGGAACCTTGGCAGAAGTAAAAAAGTTAGTCCTCAAGTCCTGCCTGGCTAGCGTGGCTCAGTGGTTGAATGTGGACCTATGAACCAGGAGGTCACGGATCCACTTATGCCTGAGTTGCAGGCTTGATTCCCGGTGGGGGCTGTGCAGGACGCAGCCAATGATGATTCTCATCATTGATGTTTCTAGCTCTCTTTTTCTTTCCCTTCCTCTCTAAAATAAATAAATAAATATTATATATATATTTTAAAGTTCCCAAGTCCTGGGATTCACTGTATGCAGACTGTCCTTTCCCCCTAGGTGTCCACCAGGGGGCAGAGAGAAACTGGTAATTTAGGAAGAGGCTCCATGTTTTCTTGAATTTCCCCTTAGCCTTTCTTTGTTGTCAGAGATCTTAGTGATCAAGGGATATGACTCTTTTATATATATATATATATTTGTTATTGATTTTTTACAGAGAGTAAGGGAGAGGGATAGAGAGTTAGAAACATTGATGAGAGAGAGACATCGATCAGCCACCTCCTGCACCCACAACCAGGATATATGCCTTTGACTGGAATCCAACCTGGGACCCTTCAGTCCACAGGCCGAAGCTCTATTTACTGAGCCAAACTGGTTTCAGCTATATGACTCTTGTCACTTTACGATAGAATAAACTGAGGTCAGGGAGAGTGACCCACCAGGGGTAAAAGTGGAACCAGAGCTCGAGACTCCAACTTCCCAGTAGCTTGGACCCCAACCCTACACTCAGGTGGCCATCAGTACCTGTGGGGAGACATGGAAGGCATGAATTCTGAATTTTGGCCGGGCTATAGCCCCCACTGTGAGTTCTACACACACCAGTGGCCTCACACAGGCCATGCTGCCCTGCACACAGAAAGGATATAGCTGCCATTTCCTGAGCAAGGTTTCTCATCCCTAAGTCATGACTAAGTTATTGTAAAGTGGGAAGAGCACCTCCCTCATAGGACTACTGTGAGAATTCATGCAAAGCACCCAATGCAGAGGAGGTTCTCAATAATTGTTGTTGTTGCTATTTTATTGTTAACTGGAGACCTGGTGCACAAAATTCATGCGCAGGTAAGGTCCCTAGGCCTACCCAGTGACCAGGGCATATCAGCGCCTTCTGGCTGCTGGCCAGGGCCTGCCTTCATTCTAAACCACCTCCCTGGTGGTCAATGCATGTCATAGCAAGTGATTGAACTCTTGGTCTTCTGGTTGAACTCCCAAAGGGACAATTTGCACATTAGGCTTTTATATACATAGATAGCAAATTGTCCAACAACCAATGGAGGCATGTGTCATTTATGCCTCTTCTAATGAGGAGGAAATGAGGCTCAGAGAATTTCACAGCCAGCAAGTGGTGGATCCTGGTACTCCAGGTGCTGGGATCTGTAGTGAATGAGGGCAGCAGTGATGACATTCCTCTGGCTCTCTAGGTTGGTACAATTATGATCTTGTCTTATACACAGAAGTGAGAGGCTGAGAGAAGTTAAATGTCACACGGCTGGTGTGAAATTTGGATAAGAACTCCCCTCGATCTCATTTCAGAGCCTGTGCTTTTTAATGTTATCTTGCCCTCATCCATTGCCCTCCCTGCAGACTTTCTGTCATTAGGTGTGTCATTGGACTATAAGACGTTAGAGGTGCTCTGTCTCCTGCACGCTGCTTATTCCAGAATGTGGTCTGAGTAAAAATGTCTAGACATCACTCTTGGTCACTTTTACTGTTGTGAAATATACATAACAAAAATTAACATGTACACCATTTAAAAATATATAATTAGTAGCATTAAGTATATTCATGTGGCTGTGCAGCCACCATTACCATCCATCTCCAGAGCGCTTTTCATCATCCCAAATGGAAATTCTGTACCCGTTAAACAATAACTCTTCATTACCTGCTCCTCCAGGCCCTAGCAACCACCATTCTATTTTCTGTCTGAATTCAGCTACTCTGGGTATTTTATATAAATGAGATCATACAATATTTGTTCTTTTGTATCTGGCTTCTTTAACTTAGCACATCTTCAAGATTCATTCATGTAGTAGCATGAATTTTTTCCTTTTTAGGGATGAATAATAATCCATTGTATGCGCATCACACATTTTGCTTATTCATTTATCTGTGATGGATATCTGGGTGGTTTTCATCTTTTCGATATGCTGCTATGAACATTGGTGTGCAAATATCTAGGCAACTCCTTGCTTTCAATCATTTTGGATAGATACCCAGTAGTGGAACTGCTGGATCATATGGTAATTCTATGGTTAACTTTTTGAAGAGCCACCATACTATTTTCCACATCAGCAGCACCATTTTACATTCCCACCAGAAATACAGAAGGGTCCCTATTTTCCACATCCTTACCAACACTTCTTAGTTTTTGTGTTGTTGTTGTTTTATAATATCCTAAACGGTGTAATGTGGTATCTTATTGTGATTTTGATTTGCATTTCCCTAATGATTTTTAAAGTTGAGCATCTGTTCATGTGCACACTGGCTATCCATACAGATTCTTCGGAGAAATGTCTAAGTCCTTTGTGTATCTCTAAATTGGTTGTTTTATTGTTGTTGAGTTGTAGGAGTTCTTTATATATTCTCAGATATATGATTTGCAAATATCTTCTCCCATTCTGTGGGTTGCCTTTTTATTATATTGATAGCATTCTTTATCTTGAAGACTACTTTGTCTGATATTAATATAGCCTCTCCAGCCCTCTTACCCTTATTTTTCATGATATATCTTTTTCTCTATCTATTTACTTTCAGTCTGTGTTTTTATATTTACAGTGCATTTCTTATAGACAGCTAGTCATTTATTCTTGCTTTCTTTTTTTCTCCCTAACTCATCAGACAATCTCTGACTTAAAAAAATTATATTTTTAATATATTTTTATTGATTTCAGAGAGGAAGGGAGGAGTAAGAGTTAGAAACATCAATTATGAGAGAGAATTATTGATTGGCTGCCTCCTACATGCTCCACATTGAGAATGAGCTTGCAACCTAGGCATGTGCCCTGACTGGGAATCAAACTATGACCTCCTGGTTCATAGGATATGCTCAACCAATGAGCCATGCCAATAGGGTAATCTCCGACTTTTAATTGGAGCATTTAGTCCTTTAATAAAAGGTGACCTGACCCATTGATGTAGATTCCCCATGAAGACAGAACAATCTTATTATATTTATTTGTTTCTTCTTACCATTAAGCACACTTTGGGAACCTGATGAGCTGGATTTTCCCAACATCCTAGGTACATCCAGCCAGGAAAGTTACTGAGTCACCTTTTAGGCCCCTTGGCAGTCATTTAATGAGGCATTATTGTGCGTCTACCCCATGGTGGCCTCTGGGTCTGACACAGTTAAGATAGGAACTTACCCGATTTTCTCAGTGGTTAGAGTGTCAGATATTGGACTGAAAGGTCTCAGGTTTGATTCCAGTCAAGGGCATGTACCTCGTTTACTGCTTGATTCCCCCTGTCGGGAAGAGTGCAGGAGGCAACCAATCAATGTGCCTCTCTCACATGGATGTTTCTCCCTGTCCCTCCTCCTCCTGTCCACTCTCTCTAAAATCAATGGAAAGCCTGGCTAGTGTGGTTCAGATAACTCAGAAACCAAGAAGTCACTGGTTCTATTCCTGGGACACATGCCTGGGTTGTGGGCTTAGTCCCCAGAAGAAGGTGTGCAGGAGGCATCTGGTTGATGATGTTCCTCTCTCATCAATGTTTCTATCTCTCTATTCCTCTCCCTCTAAAATCAATAAAAACATTTTTAAATGAATAAAACCAATGGAAAAAATATCCTTAGGTGAGGATTAACAACAACAAAGGAACCCAGGACAGGTCCTCAGATCATAAGATGCGGATAGAGGTGTCAGTAATAATATTGGATAATCTCCATTCCTGTAGTACCTTTCTTATGGAAAACTGTTCTATTATTTTAAATCGCTGTTTCATTTTTATATTCTATATAGAATAGATCTTGGAGATTATGAATGTACCCTTGTGGTTTCAATAGTGACAATTTGTGGGTTTACATTTGTGGCTAGTATGCAAGAAGACCAGTCACATAGCTAAGAGACTGAGCCTGGCTGGCCACTGATCCGCACACGTCAACCCAGCTTCCTGCATCAGCTCAGTGCCTCCCACTCAATAATGAACATTCCCAATGGAAATACTCATGACAGTCGGAGGCTACTCCTTTCTCAGAAATGAGTAAATTCAGTGAATGTTTATTGAGACCCTAAACATGAGTCTGACATTGGGCCTAAAGGTCAGTCATTGCGTCAAGAAGTTCACAGCAGGGAGAGGAAGTGGAGGGAGCAAACACATGAACAAATAAATGTCCTTCGGTTTGATAAAATGAGAGAGTTGGGGGAGGAGGGGAGATTTAATGACCCATGAAGCTAGAGACAGCACCAAGAAGACAAATTGTTGCTTTAACTGCCTCTTATAGAGGGAATACTGGGCCAGGGAGGCAAAGGGGATCTGGACGTTCTCCGAAAAGGAAAACACATGTGCTGATGAACAGAAATGTCAACAGCAGGACAGGTGAAGGGTCCCAGGTATTCCCATGTGGCTGAAGCAAAGTGTACACCTTTAGTGGCTAGATAAGATTGTGAGTAGGGAAATCAACTCTATCCTTCAGATGAACAAGAACAAGAAGAACTTGATTTTTTTGTTTGATGAAGAGATGGAACAAACAGAAGAACAAAAAACACATTTACTGATTGGTCTGATAATGATTCAGATTATGAAATTGATGACCAGGATTTAAACAAGATTTTGATTGTAACTCGGACACCACCTTACGTGAGAAAATATCCTGGAGAAGATCGAACAAGCAACCACATGTCTTAGGCAAAAATTACATCCAAACTTGCTAAAGTGATCAACAATGGCTTATTCTATCTAATAAAAGAGAAACATGCAAATTGACCATACTTCTGCTATGCCCACAAGCCATGCCCACCAGCCAATCAGGAGTGAGTATGCAAATTAACCCAACAAATATGGCGTGGCCATGGAGCTGGAGCAAGCAGGAAATTAGGGTTGCTCCCAGGCATGGAGGAAGCCAAGCTTCCTGCCCGCCCTACCTGGCCCTGGCCTCTGTTCAAGGCTACAAGGTTTCAATTATAGGAGATAAATAAATCCTAACAAAAATGGTGGCAGCCACAGAGCTAGAGAGAGCAGGAGGCTTGGGTTGCCCCTGGCGATGGAGGAAGTCAAGCTTCTTGCCTTCCTTGGCCAGCCCTGGCCTCTGCTCAAGGCTACAAAGTTTCAATTATAGAAAATAAATAAATCCAGGGCTTGTGCTTGGGTCGCTGGGGAGTGTGGCTGACATGCAAACCACCACAGGCCCCTTGCCCAGGCCATCCCATGCCCCAAGGGAACCCCCACCCTGATGGAGGACACCCTTCAGGACAAAGCAGCTGGCCTCAATGCATGCACCCTGCCTCTATCCTATCTAATAAAAGAGCAATATGCAAATTAAACATCACTACAACACACAAGATGGCTGCCCCCATATGGTCAAAGATGGTTACCTCCATGGGAAATAAGATGGACACCACAAGATGGCCAGCAGGGAAGGACAGTTGGGAGGGACCATGCCTACAAGGGAAGGCAGTTGAGGGGGGAGCAAGTCCTGCAGGGGAGAGCAGTTAGGGGTGACCAGGTCCACAGGGGAGGGCAGTTGGGGGTGACCAGGTCCACAGGGGAGGGCAATTGGGGGTGACCAGGCCTGCAGGGGAGGGCAGTTAGGGGCAATCAGTCTGGCAGGGGAGCAGTTAGGCATCAATCAGGCAGAGGAATGGTTAGGGGGTGATCAGGCTGGCAGGCAAGCAAGCAGTTTGGAGCCAGCAGTCCTGGATTGTGGGAGGGATGTCCCAGATTGGAGAGGGTGCAGGCTGGGTTTAGGGATCTCTCTGCCCTGTGCACGAATTTCATGCACAGGGTCTTTAGTCTTATTATGAACAGGATCTGTGGATGGGAGAAAATAAAAACACACACACAGACATAAAGTGAAATAAATACTTACATTACAAAGAAAACATTAGCATTCTCAAATAAGTCAGTCAGAGAAAGATAATCAATTATCACACTCATATGTGCAATCAGAGTAACAAAATAAACCGATAAACAGAGTGGATCCAGAGACATGGAAGCATGGAACCGAGTGTGGGATCTTGGAGGGAAGTGGGGAGAGGTAATTAACCAAAGACCTTGTATGCATATATGCATGGCCCATGGACACAGACAATAGGGTGGTGAAGGGGGTGGGTGGGAGGCGGATGTGGGCTGGAGAGGGTCAAGGCAGAGGGGGGCGGGGACACACATGTAATACTTTCAACAATAAAGAATTATTAAAAACAAAGATTGTAAACAGGGGTCATCAGCAAGGACCAGCTGGCAGATGCCAGACCATTGAGTACTGGGCACTAGATCACATAGTGCCCTTCTGGTCCCCAAGATGTGATCTTCAAAAAACTCCAAAGTGATAGTCAAGGATCCTGGTGGGGGTGCTCAAGCATTTGGAAGACACCTAGTTAAAGCTAAGCAGGTTTCAGTGGGAATGCAGACTGTTGCAGCCACTGTGGAGAACAGTATGGAGTTTCCTCAAAAATCTAAAAATGGAACTCCCATTTGACCCAGTAATCCCACTCCTAGGAATATATCCTAAGAAACGAGAAACACCAATCAGAAAGGATATATGCACCCCTATGTTCATAGCAGCACAATTTTACAATAGCTAAAATTTGGAAACAGCCTAGATGCCTCTCAGCAGATGACTGGACCAGAAAACTATGGTACATCTACACAATGGACTACTATGCTGCCATAAAAAAAGAAGGAATTCTTACCATTTGCAGCAACCTGGATGGAACTGGAGAGCATTATGCTAAGTGAAATAAGTCAGTCAATGAAAGAAAAATACCACATGATCTCACTCATTGATGGATAATAAAGAACATTATAAACTGATGAACAAAAGGATAGATACAGAGGCAGTAAAGCATCAAACAGACTGTCAAACTACAGTGGGAAGGTTAGGGAGAAGTGGGGTAGATAAGAGATCAACCGAAGGACTTGTATGCATGCATATAAGCACAACCAATGGACACAAGACACTGGGGGTTTAGGGCATGCAAGGGAATGGGGGCGGGCAATGGGACGATATGTACACATGTAACACATTAATAAAAAAATAAAATTAAAAAATAAAAGCTAAGCAGGTTTCTTTACTGCAGGATTTCTCCTACCTTACAAAATGTTGATTGCATTAGGCTTCCCTGGGGGAAACAAGCAGTGTTTACCAAACCCCTTTGTGTAGGAAACCCCTCAAAAACCCCAGTTTGGGAAACTGCTGTTAGCAGTGAAAGACCATGGACATCGGATTTTTATTGAAAAACACATTCTGGGGAGGGAAGAGGAAGGAGGGAGGAGGGAGAGGTGGGGAATAAGATGAGAACCAAGGAGGCCAGTTGGAAGCTTGTCAGCCCGCTGGGGTGGAGGAGATGTTATGGGAACCGCGTGGTGTAGGAGGGCGTGGGAAGGCTCGGGATTTACCAAGCAGTAGAAGGTAGAGTCAGGAGACAAAGAGCCACCAGCAGGGAGGCACCTGCATCGGCTCCCACGTTTCTGGCTCTGGTCATGTCTAACCAGTGACTGTCTGTAACGTCTAACTTGGGGTGGTGGGGAGGGTGGCCGGGGGAAAGTGGCGTCTGTGCTGGGATGTATTGGGGAGTCAGGCACGACCTCTAATGGCACTGAAGTCTCAGGTGATGCGCTCGTCACCAGGAGGAAAGTCTAAGAGGGAGAACAGGACTGGGGACGGAGCCCCAGCGATGTCAGTGCTGAAGAAGCGGGCAGGAGAGGGAAGGAAGAGAAACAGGCGAGCGGTGTCCTGGCAGCCAAGGGAGGGAGGGTTCAAGAAGAGAGCGGTCAGCAATGCCCCCACGTGCACATCACCGCGGCAGAGAGCTGTGTTACCTGCATGGAGGCAGAGATTTACTTAATTATATAGTTAACAATAATGCCCGGTGCTGCCAAGGGTGGAAAACTCCAAGGGCCTTCACAGTTAAGATGGCTCAAAGGCTGTTCCCAGGCGCCGAGGAAGGGCTTAGAGCGCCTCCGCAGGGGTGGAGGCAGGTGCGCCTCTCCTGGCTGTATCCTCACCGGATCCCCCAGAGGGCACAGCGGGCGGTGACCACGCAGCGGCTGGACCAGCGGCAGACACATTAGCCGCGGTCCGCAGTCCCCGAGTAGCTTCTGGCTCTTCTGGGACGCTGGCTGGGGCACGCGGGAGCCAGGTGGGTGGGCGCATTGGGAGCAGAGACCGAGCGGTCATCAAGGAGGGAAAATCCTCTAGGAACATATGCCACGGGACAGCGGAAAGGCGCCGGGAGGCTGGCCAGGAGCTGTGGTGGCGGGAAACGCGGCCCAGCTGTGCTGGCGGAAGAAGGCGCCCACTCTCCGGGCCTGGCTGGCACCCACGGAGCCCTTCCAGACGGGACTGAGCCTTGTTTCGGGTCCTGGGGTTACACAGCGCACCGAGGCGGGGCTGCCCGGTCACTCGCTGGCCAGACCAAGACTCAGGCTTCTCGCCTGGCGGAGGCGCTCAAAGGCGCGCCCCGCGGGAGCGCAGGTTCTTGGTTTGTCCGGACCCGGCCGCTACCCTGGGGCCCTCGGACAGCGGCCCCGAACCCCCCGATGGCGTGGCCAGCGGCTGCGAGGGTAGCCGGGACGACCCCGACCACCCCGACAGCTGATCCTTGTGCCCCTGGTCGGACCTGCCCACCACCCACCAGGTCGCATCTCCCGGGCGCACCGCCCACAACATCAATTACTACCTACTCTCCGCGCTCACCGCGAAGGTGGGTTCTGGGGCCTGGCCCCGCCCCC